>OMNZ01019547.1:0-11269 GCA_900303255.1 Lesueurigobius sanzi | reverse complement strand
TAAATGCGCACAAGACTGGCTTTCATTCAGTGGCAGCTTATCAAACATTATCGGTGCCATTGACTGTACTCACGTGCGCATTAAAGCTCCATCACCTGATCCATTTCCATACCTCAATAGAAAGCGTTACCATTCAATAAATGTACAAATCATAGCGGATTCCCAATACATCCTGCTCAATGAGGTGCCGCGTTACCCGGGAGGCACACACCATTCATACATCTTTCAAAACTCATCTGTTGGAATGCGTCGGAGCAGCTGGCGATGGATGGCTTATTGGTGCGTAAAAATAACTTTTCTGGCATGTTTCATGACCATTCAGCTATTAGTTTAGTTTGTCACATACACATAGATACATACAGTATAACATGCAGTGAAATGTATTAGCTATTTGTCCGATCTTTTATAGGTGACCGCGGGTACGCGGGTGGCACGGGTGGCACCGTGGCTCATAACGAATCCACAGACTGAACAAGAGGCTTATAACCAAAAACATGCACGCACTCGCGCCACCGTGGAGCGCAGTATATTTTTATTTTCCGTTACTCCTTGAAGAAGGACGTCGATTTCCGTTGAATTTAAGTTTTTTTTTTCTTTTGGGATTCTCCAAGTTTGTCAGTTTGGACTTGCGTTTGGCCATTTTTCCTCCTCAGGCTCAGTCTGATGCACACGGCACTTCTAATCCTTTTATGGCGAATGATAGGCGGTGACATATGCTAATTGGTCCTAACACGCACGCGCTTCCTATTTGGCATTCACCAACCTCAAGACACAGGTGCGAACGGTTTACCCCCATTAAGAGTGTGTCATGAATCTGGCTCAGATTCTTCCCAGTGCCTTCGTACGTACGGATTTTACGAAGTTTTTTACGAAGATGTTCATGAATGAGGCCCGTTGTTCATATGAATGTCCTTACCATGTTTGTTGTTGGCCATATTCATATTTTTCAATGACTTAAATGCTTTTTGTTATTCATGTTTAGGTCGTCATTGCTACCAACATCGCAGAGACCTCCCTGACCATTGACGGAATCTATTATGTCGTTGATCCTGGATTTGTGAAGCAAAAAGTTTACAACTCAAAGACTGGCATTGATCAGCTGGTCGTTACTCCAATTTCACAGGTACTTGTTACTTCATGCATCAGTTTACAACAATCACCTGGATTTTATTGACAATTCATTTTTTTGGGCTGATTCCTAGGCCCAAGCCAAGCAGCGAGCGGGTCGCGCCGGTAGGACAGGCCCGGGAAAGTGCTACAGGCTGTACACAGAGAGAGCCTACAGAGACGAGATGTTGACCACCAATGTGCCTGAAATACAGAGAACCAACTTGGCCAGCACTGTGCTCTCACTGAAGGTATAGGATCATTTAAAATATCGAAAAAGGTCATGTCAAATGTACGATCCATAGAAGCTCACATAACCAACAATTCCACTGTCTTTCAAGGCCATGGGCATCAATGACCTCCTATCGTTCGACTTCATGGACGCCCCTCCGATGGAGACTCTGATCACAGCCATGGAGCAGCTGTACACTCTGGGAGCGCTGGACGACGAAGGGTTACTCACGCGGCTCGGGAGAAGGGTGAGCATGATACCTGCTTCTGGAACTTTTAACAATACAATAAATCGTGTGCTCTCATTTCAAGAAGGATTAAAGCATGGATTTTTATTTGAACTTTATTTGTGGTCCTGCAGATGGCGGAGTTCCCCCTGGAGCCCATGCTGTGTAAAATGCTGATCATGTCTGTCCATTTGGGCTGCAGCGAAGAGATGCTCACTATTGTGTCGATGCTGTCCGTGCAGAATGTTTTCTACAGACCAAAGGTATTCATTTTTATTCCATTTTTTTTTTTCAGACCAAAGGTATTCAACACACAGGGCTGTTTTGATAGTTTTTCCAGATCCTGCTTTCGATGTCTGCTATAATCACAGTATATGCTCCTGAAACCATGCAGTATGATTATAAGCACTTGGGCTTTTCATCATAGTCCAAGTGTTTTTAATTTACTGGACTGGGTTGATTGAGTTCACAATGTTTTTCTTTCGTATTCAGAAGGTTCTTGTTGCTCTTGTAAAAATGTAAGATTGAGTAAAGGGAAATAAACTCTGAACCAACCATATCTTCTGATCAACTGTATGGCATCGTAACAATATTGTCCACTTTTTACTGCTTTAGTAAATTTCTCACGGATGAAGGATTCTCTGTGTGGCTAATGCTAAAGATTAGCTTTAGCAAGGGGGCTTTAAAACCCTGGCTGCCGAGGCCCTGCTGGTGCTAACATCTACACAGTAATAATCAGAACTTTTGCAGCACTGGGCAGAAGTAATGACTTTGTTTACCATACATTTAGCCAAATGTTCTTTGGTTTAGTGTCTTTTTACAGGCCTCGCTGTATTTTCCCCCAGAGTTGAATGTTTACATAGTACTTGCATTTCTCACTTTATTATGTTGATTTTGTGTAAACATCCCTGGTTACCATAGTCTCAGGGTTGTAATCTTTGACTTGAATTCCTCAACAGTATTATGTGACTAATAAAACGGGTGATGTCATTTTCTCCCTGTAATATTTCTTTTATAGGACAAGCAGGCTTTGGCCGACCAGAAGAAGGCAAAGTTCCACCAACCTGAGGGTGATCATCTGACTTTGCTCGCCGTGTACAACTCCTGGAAAAACAACAAGTTCTCCAACCCTTGGTGCTACGAGAACTTCATCCAGGCCCGCTCCCTGCGCAGGGCCCAGGACATCCGCAAACAGATGCTGGGGATCATGGACAGGTAAGTGTGTGGGGAAACTACCACGATTACTAGTTACTCATTTGTTTAATTTATTTAATACTCATACGTGTATTTTCTTCATTAGGCATAAACTGGATGTAGTGTCTTGTGGTAAAGCGACTGTCCGTGTCCAGAAGGCCATTTGCAGCGGCTTCTTCAGAAACGCGGCCAAAAAGGATCCTCAGGAGGGATACCGCACTCTGATCGACCAGCAGGTGGTCTACATCCACCCCTCCAGCGCCCTGTTCAATCGACAGCCCGAATGGTATGAAAACTATTTGATTTACTCACTGCCATTTCTGCCATAGACTACAAAAGTTCATACCCTTTCGGTTTAGCTGCTCTTGAACTATAAAAAGTGGATGTAATTATAGTTCGGTCTTGTCCAAGAGGTTGCTCAATGAACAAATGGAACTGAACTACTTCTCCTGGAATTGCTGCCAGCTACATACAGCAGGGATGTCATACTAAGGCCCGGGGTCCTAAAACATTTATTTTTCACTCTCTATTCAGCACTTCACTGTTTGAAAAAATCTTTACCCTTTCTAAGAAAAGAAAAATCAACCATTAGGTCCCAAGCCTGCACCATCACATTTCTAGATTACTCAAATTCAGAATATTTATCTAAATTTGAGATGTTTTGTCTTGTTTCAATACATTATTTCAAGTAGACCAAGTAAATTTGCCAATGGGGTACGGACATTTATGACTCCATGTATGAGACGCATTGGACGACGGTCTGGGATTGCGCCTTTTCAAATTCAAGACTAGAGGCGGGACTAACAAACTCATCGTGAACCAATCAGAGAAACACGGAAGTGACGTAAACGCAGTAGGAAGGGGCGAAAACGTCCTTTTTAACAAGAAAAACCTTCAGAGCAGCCAGGTGTTGTGGTTTTAAGGACAAGTTCAACTCGTTGAAAACAGAAGATAAGGCAGTGCTAAAACACCGCTCCGTTGCGGCCGCCATCTTGACTAGTTTGTTGACTAGCTGAAAATGTTGCATCGCTAACTCCCGCCTCCCGTGCTGTGATTGGTCTGGTGGCGTTCTCACCAGAGTTTGAGCCCGTCAGCGGCGCAATCTCAGACTCTCTTCCAATGTATCTCCTACATGGAGTCAGGCTGGCTTGCTAGGCTAAAGACCATTAGTCTTATCCTATTGGCAGTTTTATTTTATCATTTGAAGTGAAGATTACCTTTAAAACCAGTCCGAAACGTTATGAAACAAGCCAAATAATCTAGGTAGACAGTAGGAAATGTCTAATCTTGCCGAAACTACTCAAAACATGATTAATATTCTCAATTGAAGTAATTTCAACCTACACTTGATGTGACATTATAGTTTCACTTTCAGTTTGTTTCTTGACACAGATGGTTGAGTGCCAGCTAATGAAAACCCTGTGACTAACGTTCCTCATCCTCAGGGTGGTGTACCACGAGCTGGTCCTCACCACCAAGGAGTACATGCGCGAGGTGACCACCATCGACCCGCGCTGGCTCGTGGAGTTCGCCCCGGCCTTCTTCAAAGTGTCCGACCCGACGCGCCTCAGCAAGCAGAAGAAGCAGCAGCGTCTGGAGCCCCTGTACAACCGCTACGAGGAGCCCAACGCCTGGAGGATATCCCGCGCCTTCAGACGACGATGAGAGGTCCTTGTCGTTCAGTGGAGGATAGTTCAAAGTTGTTATTGACCTCACATCGTATCCTGTTTATTCTGATAATTCCTGGTGTTTAAATTTAGTAATCCACGTGGGAGCGGCATAGAGGACCATTTTATTATTTGGGATCAAACTCGCCATGCCGTTCGGGTGATTAAATTTAAGGTCGTCCTGTTTTAGGGAACTGGGACCCATATAATTTTATAGCACTGAACCAGACACAAAAATAAAACTTTACTATTTGTCCTTCACCACGCAAATTCAAGGTTAGTCTGGGAGGTTTTATTCGATTTTTTATTTCAACATATAAAACATCTTTAGCATCATTTGTGCCCCTTATTTAACACCGTTTATCACTCATTTTGTATCCATGTGCTTATTATTCTATTTGGTAACGTAGATGTCTTTGTAAATAGCAAGTTTTCTGGAATTTAGAAGGAAAAAATGTAAAATACTCGTAATTGTCAATCTTCTGTTGGAAAATGTTTTTATAAAAGCTCATTCTTGAAAAGTTATACATACAGTTATACATACACCCACTTCCAACTAAAATCCATAAAAATCCATAAAAACGTAAAAACAATAAAACTAAGAAATGAAAACCTGCTGTTTTTGATGTTAATTTTTGGGAAATCCGTATAAGTTAAGAGAAAAAGAAAAGCTGGAAGATACTTGTGAGCGTATGTTATTTATTCTTGTAGTTGATGTTGTTGCAAAACCCCAAATTACCCTTACATCGTGCCTTTATCAGTGCCTAAATTGTCTTAAGAGTCTCTAAGGCCCGGAGTGTAGGCCACAGAGAATAAACAGATTTAAACATTGACAATGGCTGTACTTTGGAGCCAAATTAGCGTTAAGAAGTGTGTCTGTTTTTCTGCCGCTCCGTCACAATGCCGCGCTTGTGTTATTATGTCGGGGCTGGAGATGATTATCTGGAGTCGGGATGAATTCGCTGTGACATAACCCACTGTGTCTGTTACATCCTCTGTGGCTTCAGGGCAACGGGAGGTTAGGAGGTTGACTGAGTTCCTGCCAGCAGCACGGGCCTCTGACTCATGATTGTGGGGGGAAGAAAAAACACAGCAGCTTGCTATTTTGGAGGAAGTCAAGTGGTTGGAGTAGCAAATATGATAACTGACGAATACAGATTGCTTGTAATTGGCATGAGTTGGCAGCGAGGTGAATAAGATGAGATATGATGAGATGAGTGTTAGGAAATTAAAATGGTAAGAAATGGAAAGGTCATTAGTCGGACCAAACAAAATCCACTTTTTCAATTTTAGGATTTGAATTCTCAACACTAAATAGATTATAAATCTTTGATGTACCAAAGCAAGATGCAGCAATGGTTGACGGGACTAATCCAGCCACCAGGGGTCAGTAAAGGAGTGTTTGTTTTAGAATACAGTATTGTTTTTTGAAATAACAGGACAATAGAGTGAAGAGCAGATAGACAGTCCTTCACCTATCAGAACTAGGAATAAATAATGAATAATAATAATAATGCATTAGTCTTGTATAGGGCTTTTCCAGATCAAAGTCGATTGATCTTGTGACTCTGAGGCTGGAGCCGTGTCCAGATCTGACAAAAAGATAAACTTTTGTGCTGCATCAACTGGAGTCTTCTTGACTAGAATGTAGCTGTAAGAAATAACAAGCCAAAATGTTTGTTCCTGTACCCAGATTTGATAAACAATGCTGTGATTGTAAGTATTCCGCCATACAGACAGGCTATGTATTATGACTCTACTCCATGCACCACTTCAAGACGTCTTTGTCTTAAGTGCGTGTACTCCTTGTTTGTACTTTTACAAACCAATTCGGATTGAATATTCCCAACTGCACTTTGGTAAACCACCCTAACAAACAATTTATTTCCCTCTTCGAGGCATCCCACAATCTAATTTTAAAATTCACAAACCGTCATGGTAGAGGTGCACAAAGCTCAGGGGGAAGCTTAACTGTACCCGCGCCTTGTCATTTGGCGGCCATGTTGGTGGTTATAACCCACAGAGGAATGATCCTGGCTGCCCGTGCCACTGCCAGACTCCGTTTTGTATTCGTGTTTAGATTGCTGTTTTGTTCTTCGTTGAAATTGGAGTTGAAAATGGGATTTAATCAATTGAAGGGAAGGTCTGACTGTCGACTCGTTTTGTGGGAAGAGGCTTTTGGGAGAGCGAGAAACAACCAGGGTTTAACTGCAACTGCACACATTTTATTGATTCATAAAACTAACAATTTAAACATGATTTGCTTCAACCCTTTCAGTGGTTTATAAAGACTGCACAATCGGGAGTCGTTCTGGGTTGCCTTAAGATGAGGACATTGAAATTAAAAAATCCTACATATCCTACCTTTTAATGTTGGTTTTCTCTTCACCCGTCAGTGGTAATTTACACAAAAAACATCCATTCTTCAAGGTTTAAACAACAATTTTCTGACAAGCCACTGTTATTCCCATTAAAGATGAAGCCCTTCAGTTTATGTATTTATAGGCTCTCAATCATTCAGGAGATTTACATTGTAGTGGGAATTTAAAGGCCCCATACCTGATGCTTTCCTTGGCAGTGGAATAACTTAATAAATAGTAAAAGTAGACATCTGTGAAAATATACTTTGCATATAATTTATGATGAAGCTATTTTATTGTTATTTTTTCTCCTCAAGAATTAGCAGGTAAGTTATTCAGGTTATACAGTACAGGAAGTCAAATACAAATTTAAGTTGCGGCCAGAAATGTAATTTTAGATCCTGGTTGTGTTTTATTAAATGCCAGAAATTCCCTTTACTTTGTAGTATTAATCCAATATGATTATTAAGACCTCTCTCATGATGATTAACTTTTTAAGGGCCTTAATTTTGGGTAATTTGCATTAAGAACCTTGAAGACTTTTTAAGACCTTGCAGAAACCCTGTTGTTGATAGCTTTATTGTGACGTGAGCATGAGAAAATACTGAAAGTTGTGAAATGTGCTAATTAACTTGTGAAGATTTGGGATCGTAGGCAAAGATTCTTCAGTCTTCATCTGTACTCTGTAGTTGAAGTGTAGCACGTTTCGCTCGTCATCCAAAGAGCTTCATCAGCACTGAGCAAACTTGGATGCCAGTGGTCCTAATAAAGACCAGTAGGAGTTTATCTGTAGGTCTTTGCTCTAAAGGCTCCTCTCACCTAGAGAAAAACAACATTCAACCATACCCACACTTAATCACTGCCCATTAACCTCTTAAACCCCAACAGGTGCCCAATTTGGGTCCTGGGGAAGGAAAGAGACAGAGAGAGGGGAAGGAGAGCTCGAGAAGAAGGAAAATAGGGAGAGAGGAAGAAAGAGAGGAAAGAGAGAGATTTTAGTGCCCAATTTGGGTCCTATAGGGTTTAAGAGGTTAAAGGCTACTCTTTCTTGAACCTTCTGTTCAGGTCTAAATGGGAACGGTTTCTTTTTACCAAACAACACAGTGCCATTCCTCGAGTGACCAGCAGGTGGTGCCATTGCCTCAAGTAAGAAAGAAAGCGAGCGTCGTTATCAACTTGACAGATACTATGAATGTCATTACTTGCACCGCAGAGTTGAGGTATGAATTTAGAGATTTTAGTGAGTAGGAGTTTGTGTAATTCCAGGATGTTTATTTGTGTAATACTGCATGAAAAAAAACCATTAAATCCATTACCTCAAAAATTAGGCCTGAAATGTCATTAAAAAGCATAACATTGAATTCAAACGGCCATTAAATTAACATTTATTTAAAAAAAAAAAGACATTTCTCTCTAATTTTACTGCAGAAGTTCGTCACAAATATTAGGGTCTAGCCTGCACTTTTGCGAGAAATGATACACTATTTCCCCTCATTCCTGTTTGATGAAATGACAGGAAATACCACATAACCAGTCTAAATCATGCCAATGCTATTTATATGTAGACCTGTAAACAGAAACATTGGAATACAGTATATATTTTATGATTTATGAATGAGTAAGAAAGATAACGTCCAGGTTTGGTATCATAATGAGTATTTATTAAGCAATCTTTTCATCCACAGTTTTGTTTATGGATTCAATATTTCTCTTATTTGAGAGGAATGCAGCTCTTAAAACCTCAAAGAAAAAAAAAAAATCCCTATTGAGATTAACTTAAAACAAAAACACCATAGCCTTATATACAAGTGGGAGGGGCCTGTGCAAGAGGTGCGTGGGGCGTCGGGGCGTATGATTGGTCGGTACAGAGGTCTGGAGGAGACGACGAGGGGGGGGCGGGCAGGTGGGCGGGGCTAGCTTTAGTACATGTAGCCTTTGTAGGGTTGTGGTCCCATGTTCTGATTGGGCTGGTCGGGGGGGTAGGACGCGCCCTCGTCCAGGTGGGACAGGGGCACCGTGTCCTCCTCGTTGACGTAACGCTCGAACTCGGACTTGAGGCTCGGCCGCTGATTGTCGGGGAAAGCCAGAGAGATGAGCGCTTCCGGCTCGCACACAAACTTGTAAACGTAGCGCTCCCCGGCGACCTGGACATAGACAAAAAGATTTATTAAATACATACTAATCAATGACAAGGTTATAGTGTAACATTTTTATTTTCATGTGCAATTTGGGCTAAAACATTCTGGACTATAGAGTGTAGATAATAATGGAGGAACAATTGGCTAGTTCTCCGTGAAGCCAGTTAGCATACGGGGCGGGCTCTGGAACCTGGAAGCTCCTATTGACTTTCCATTGAAACCTTTTTGCCCTCTTTAACTCATTATTGGAAATGGGCTTCTTAATATGACCCATAAGTGCCATCCAGTTCTTTGTCTTTTAATAATAATTTTAAGATATTAACAAACAATAACTGGCCAATCAGGTGCCTTCTTGCTCTGCGGTTGACCTGAGAACGTAACTTACACCAAATATGAAATTACGCTCCAATAATTCAACATGGTGGCGGCTCAAAACGGCTAAACTGCTAGCATGATTTGGCTTCATTAGCCCACGCTAAACGCTATGGGGAAAGCCACGCAGGCTACCTCCATTATTATATACTGTACACTCTATGGTTTGGACATGCACACTTTCTTCTGCATTTTCAACATTTATACTAAGTATTTAGATGCAGACAGATTATGGTTCAAATTGTTTCGGCTGGCCACCAATCTGTGGCCCTCCATGCCGTACCCACTTCAATATGTGGCCCTCGATGAAAAAAGTTTGGACACCCCTGCTCTATGGGGTCAAACAAAAATTTACTCTACTACAAGAACACAGTAAAACATTTTATTATTATTATTTTGTTGCAGTATGTCTATGAGTGTGGGAAGGTGAGAGAATGTCAACAACAAGTTAAATGAGTCATTTGTGGCCTGTAATCTCCAATCTCAAGAAATCAACCAAAAGGTACAAAAACATCTTCCAAAAAATACAAATTAAATATACTTGATGTGTAATCTCTCAAAATATGGTATAATAGGGCTTTATTCAAGACCTTTTTGACAACATAGCAATCGAAATTAAGATGTTTGCCAGCATATTTTTGTGTAATTTTTGACGGTATGCAAAAATATCACTTCATTATCGAGAAAGTCCACCCCTATGATTTAGAAAAAAACTTTGATATTGGGGGGGAATGCATTGTTTTGAGATAAAAAGTGTAGAGAGATACTTGAAAAGTATGAAAACCTTTTGCCAGTTTGATATTACAGTATTCGTGAGGCTAACCTTCTGCATGATCCCCTTCTCGTAGTAATAGCGCAGCGAGCGGCTGAGTTTGTCGTAGTTCATGGCGGGACGGTTCTTCTGCATCCCCCACAGCCGGGCCACCTGAACACAGAGAGAAGCACATATAAACACACAGGTTCAACACTTTTGCAAAAAAAAAACCTGCTCCAATGAAGTGCAATTCATTCATATAAACACTGGGGGTCCTCAGTGCCAAGTCGGGACACTTTCCCCCTAACGCGGTCCACATGCTGACACCAGGGCGAGTCCCCACATGTGCATCCACTTCCTTTTTATGTAACCTATTACCGCTTGGATGCAGCCATAGTCCCGCAGTGTTTTGAGTGAAATAGGAGTCATCGCTGGGGTGTCGGGCATGGGCCAAACCGAAACAACCCACCCCCCCTCTCTCCTCCAACATGGGATCAGTAACACGCAACTCTCACCAACTTCAGACATTAACCTCTTAAGCCCGTGGCAGTTTTTTCCGAATTTGGTCCACATATCCTCTGGTAGGCTTTAACAGCTTGTAAAATGTCTAAAATGTTCATATTTCTCTCATATGATATGAATGTCTGTGGGGATACTGTAGATGTGAACATTTTCAAGAAAATCATAGTGGGCCTGAGTAACTGAGGTTGAAAGACAGAAAATATGAATTCCGCCTAAAAAAACCCCCACACAATATAGAAGGTCAGCAGCTTGTTTACATTTTGAAGAAGAAAATAAACATCAAAAATAGTAACTACATGATAATTATCGACTTTTTACCAACTGTTTATCTGTAACAATAAATAATTGAAAAGTTATTGAGATTTTCATTTAAAATAGTCTCGGCGGAATCCCATTGTAACAAATTGGGCACAATTTGGCACTTTTTGGCCAAAAAAACTCAAATTTGTAATCATGAAATTGAAAATTTTGGATCCTATTTACACACTGCAAAAAGAGATATATTGATAAGTAAAATTAGCTTGAATTCAGAATATTTGACGTTATTCTGAGTAATGCTTGCCAAGTAAAATTATCTTTTTTTAACTTATAATAAGAAAAAGCATATAATTTGAAGTCAACTTTGATTTATTATCTAATTTTAAGTGCAGGAAGTCATTTTTTTCTTAATTGAAGTGCTAAAATACTTGTTCCATTG
>OMNZ01019532.1:0-10148 GCA_900303255.1 Lesueurigobius sanzi | reverse complement strand
AATCAAAGTTTATTTATAAAGCGCTTTTCATACAAAAATGCAACTCAAAGTGCTTTAAAGATTAAAAACACATTAAAAATAGAAACATCAATTTACACCCAACTCCCACCCCCCACATATATTTACAAGTGCATTCAGTAGGCAATTGTCACAGACATCAGCATTCAGACACCCATCCAAATGCACAATATGGATGGGTGCGTAATATAAAATATTGTGCGTAATATAAGTGCGTGAGTCAATAAGTCAGGCTGAGTACAGATGAACCAGGTAAGGAAGCATCATCAGAGGAGCCGTCTGCGTCGGGAGCAGCACATCAGCTCCAGCCACCAGGCACCGAGCAAGGGCACCCAGAGGGGGCGAGGCAGAGACACCTCACCTCCACCCGGGCACCCACAGCTCAGCACCCAGCAGCCAGAGCCGACAACCGCTCCCGAGGCAGAGGGCTCCCTCAGAGGAAACACTGGAAGAATCTAAAATTAGTAAAAACAGTCTAAAAAGTCTAAAAGGAACAGACAACTCCAAAATCTAATAATAAAATGATAATATACAAGAATCAGAATATAGAATTAATAAATATGACTAAAATTAATAAATAAATAGCAGAAAATAAAAATAATAAATGTCTAAAATGAATAAATATTAAAATAAAAAATAATAATATATAACACATAATGTGTAAAAATACATTACACAGCAAGGCAATAATGCAATGTCTTGCACGTAACATTTATTCAACACTGTCTGAATTAAAATAAAATTTATCTGAAGAAATGATTGTATACTTCTAAATTACAGAGAGAATGATAGAACAGTAAGTGTTGTGTTAATTAACGCTCCTGAAACCTATATGACTATTTTGCACTTGTAAAAGTTATTTATTTTTGACAATAAAACTTTTTCGTGTGATCCACGGCTCAACTTACCCCATCCTACACTTTTAACTTGCAATGTGCCAATTAAACATATGTTCAGGACATGAAGGTATTCATGATTTCCACTATTTCATGCTGTCCATCGATTACAAAAAACCTTTATGGAATTGATGCAAGGAATGTTGAAAGAAATTGAAAGCTCCACTTTTGAAGCTGCAAATGAAAACAAAATGAAAACATTTGAATATTTTTTCATGTGTAAAATATGGGTCATGAAACAGCTTTAAATTACCTGATTTTTTTTTTGTATCATCTACCCTAGATCTTGAGGGAGGGGGTTAAGGAAGATAAAGTGTGGAGAGCGTTATTTTTTTTTTTTGTCTTCTACTCTACTCAATTCATTATTAGACTGTAACATTCTGTGTAGGTTCCAAAAGTAGGTTCTCAGTCAGTACAGGAGTTGTCCATCGAAGGCAATATTGTAACATTGTTCCAAAAGTATGGAATTGCATACGCCAATACAGTAGGTGGCGGCATACACCAACAGTTTCGGTACTAGTCCGCCATTAACTAAAAGAAGAAGAAGATCCACTACAACGCAAGCGCAGCCGGTTCTTCTCGTTAGTAGAAAACGGGACCGCACACTTTTCTTTTTAACTGGCGAACAAACAATAATTTAGTCAAAATGAAAGATGTTAGCGGGTATCTTAAACAACAACAGAGCTGCAGCCCCACTCCGGAGATGGCGTCGGAGTGGCACGGCCTGGAGGATCTATATAATAAAAGGTAAAAAGTGTGAGATGCTGAGTGGATGCTAGGTGAAGCTAACAGCGTTCATTCATTTTAACGGTGCGCTGAGTCACTGGGCTAATGCTAAGCTAATGTTTACCAGAAATTGTACATGATTCACCTTCGTTTAGCGTGAAATTATGAGCGTGTTTCTTGTAATTCTGTGCCTTTAAAAAACAATTTGAGGGGCATATGATGTGGTAGTAATGGTAGTTAGTGGCAAGAGGGATTTTTATTGGTTTGTGATAAAAGCCTCAGATACCCACAAGCGAAATTATGTTAAAATTGGTTCACAGACGAGTGATTTTATTTGATGGATACCTTGATAAACAACAACAATGATATTTAATTTGCATTGTATTTCACAAGATAAGACTACAATATAGTACTGAAATGTGTTTAGAAATTCCATGAGTTGGACTCACATATCAATCAATTTATTTTTTATTAATATAATAATAATAATTCATGCAACTTATATAGCGCTTTTAAAGGACACAAAGACGCTTTACAGACGAGAACAAATAATATCACAAGAGAGTCTCCTTACAAGACATCTAAACGTTGAAACAAGGAAATGTAATACCCAAACTAGAGCTGCAACTATCGATTATTTTAGTAATCGATTAATCTATCGGTTATTTACATCGATTAATCGAGTAATTGGTATTTTACTTGTATTAAAAAACGAAATTTCATGTCTTTAGAGCAGAATTTGAAAGGAGAACGACATTTCTGATTGAAATAACACAATTTGTTCTTAATTTCTCATTGGTATGTCCGTAAAGAAGCAACATTTCAAGCAGACAGCACTTGGTAAAAATCCTGAGAACCAAAATAATAAATGTAGAACATTAATAACTTTCAAATCATGTACACATTAGATTATGTTTACATGACATGATCTGTGTAAAAACATTTACCCTACCTTTTTAAAGAGACAGGGTTTTCGTCAAAAATATTAACTTTTATTTATTTTCTGGCTCAAATTAGACAATTCTGTCACGAAAACGATTGATCGATTACTAAAATAATTAATCGATTAATCGTCGATTTAATCGTTTCAGCTCTAACCCAAACAAATGTAATATCTAAACAAACAAGGTTAACAACTAGGTTATCCCCCATCCTTAGGCCCCCTTCCGCACCAAGGAAAAACCCAGTGGAAAAAAGGGAGAAAGGAGAAACCTCAAGGAGAACCATAATGAGGAGAGATCCACTCCCATGGACAGACCGGCTATACAGTAGATAGTCCCAGGCTGATAAGATCCTTAGGTCATGTCCAGTCTGAATTGCAGTTCTTGTTGTCCAGTCCTTCAAGGCGTTGGGTGAGGGGCACAAGGGCCTGGGTTGACGGGTCAGTCTAAAATACAAACAGGGACACCATGTGAATGCTGAATCTGTAGCAATGAACAGATTATGGGTAAATGCCTGCAGTAAGAAAAACAAGAAGATAGGGCTCAGTGTATCGTAATATCCATTGGCCAGGCGGTTTTGTCATTGACGGTATTTGACTGTGTCATTTTACTCTACTGAGTATGGCGTGAATGAATAATGTCTACGGCATAGCTCTTTGAGAAACTCTGTAAACAGGCTTGAAAAGCACAATACGTGTAAGCCATTATTATTATTATTATTATTATTATAAAGCTGACTTTGTAATGTTTTGTCTTGACTTTGCAGGTTGTGGCACCAGCTCACACTGAAGTTGACAGACTTTGTGAAAGATCCTTCTTTCCAAACAGGAGATGGACTCATTCAGGTGAACGTTATGTAATAATGATTAGTTGGCTCAAGATCAAGTTATAAATGTTTGAAAATTGATCATACAACAAAAAAATCAGCCTCTCCCAGCTGCACATAATAAGAGACAGAGATTTACTTTTTAATGTTACCAGACAAAGTCATAATTTTAGGGAGGTTGCTAGTTAAGGCCTATTCATACTTCATAAAATGCAAGAACTTTCTTCTTGCACCCAGAGCTGCAAGAACAAAATGACATAATGTTGTTGCAGCTCCTGTTCAACGGTTCTAGCAGCTTGCTCTTGACATCTCCGCTGTGCAGAACTTTTTTCAGCAGAGCTGCGAGAACTTTTGCTGTGATTGGTTGCATTTTTAAGTGGCCGTGGCTAATTTACCAAACCAGCGTGCGAGATTCCAATGTCTGTGTGCGGAAAAAATAAACGGTTTTGAAGAACTGACGATGGAGCGAAAAATATAAATGTCATCTGGCACAGGAGGTGGTTATTTGAGTGTTTTAATATCATCTTTTGAATGCGTTCAGTAGCCTACCAATATTTATTTGGTTTTAGTATTATCAATCAATCAATCAAAATGTATTTGTATAGCACATTGAAAACAACCATGGTTGACCAAAGTGCTTCACATAAGCTCACTAGGTCTACATTACAACAATATAGAAAATATGAAATTAAAACGTAGCATGTACAGCATACACAGATCCAATACAAAGCTACAGAGCACTCAAAGCTCGGACAGTGGCCATGACATGGGTTCACTCAGTGATCAAAAGCCAAAGAATAGAAATATGTCTTGAGCAAGTTTTTAAATTGATCAAGTGACTGTGCAGCTCTGATGTGGAGATGCAAGTCATTCCACAGTTTTGGGGCTGCTACAGAAAAAGCCCTGTCTCCTCTGCTCACATGCCTGGAGCAAGGGACTTCTAGCAGGAGCTGATCAGCAGACCTCAGGGCCCTGGCAGGAGCATAAGGCCAAAGAAGCTCAGACAAATGCATAGGAGCTGCGCCATGAATACATTTAAAAACAATCAATAAAACTTTAATCCTAATCCTAAAATGTACAGGTAGGCAATGAAGAGCAGCTAACACAGGAGTGATGTGTTGTCGCTTTTTGGTTCCTGTAAGGAGACTGGCAGCTACGTTTGTACCCCCTAGAGGCATTGAATAGCAGACTGATCTAGACCAATATACACAGAATTGCAGTAATCAAGTCATGTAGTTATACGCGCATGAATGGCTTTTTCAAAGTCACAGGCAGGTAGATGGTCTTTAACCTTGCTAAGAGACTTCAGATAGAAAAAGCCAGACAAACATTATTCACATGTCTATCAAATTTAAATTCTCTATCCACAATCACTCAAAGATTCCTTGCAAAAGGGTGACAGAAAGAGGAAAGAGGGGATGTCAGAGAAATGTCAGAGCCCAAACAAACTTTGTTCTTGCTCTAATTGCCTCAAGAACAAGCACAAAGTTCTTGCATCTTATGAAGTATGAATAGACCTTTCACGTTACCCATAGACATAAGGTGGTGATGAAAGAGCCATGGAACAATTACATTCAGTTGCTGGGTGATGTGTACGTGAAGTGTAAGTGATGTATAATGTTCTGTTGAAAACATTCAATCATAGTTGTGTTTTAAATACCTAATCACAATGTTGTTTTTGCAGCTTTATGAAAACTTCCTCTGCGACTTCGAACACAGGTGCCCTTTTTGTTCATCTCATTGTAAAGCCATGTTTAAGTACATGTAAAATGAACCGTTTCTGTCTTCATAGAATCAACCCTCTGTCATTGGTCGAGATCATTTTATATGTGGCTCGTCAAATGTCCGGTAAGAAGAATACATCACAAAACACAAATTGACTAAGGGGCATCAGAGTTATAATACTTTTTTTTTTTTTTTTTTTTCCAGATCCTAAAGATGCTATTACCTTTCTGGAGAAAACCAAGGAGAAAGTGAGTCTTTGGTCACAAGTGTTCTAAGGTTTTGGAGAGAAAGATGCTGCCTGATTTCCAATGTCCTGTCTGTTTCAGGTGAAAAGCAGCGACGAGGCAGTGATTTTATGTAAGACGTCGATTGGGCGCCTCAAACTGGAGATCAGCGACCTTCCAGCCACAAAGGTAACGTTGGTGTATTACATTAATCATGGAGCAGTCATCTCCCCTGCTGCCACTAGAAATATTGGAGTTTACCAACTTTTGCTGAGAAATGTCCTGTTGTGTCTAATTCCTTAAGTTCCTTTAAGGGGGGGGCATTTAGTAATATCTTGAACATTATTTTGCACTTTGTTGATTAGAAAATGCGATATTCATATAAAATGACAAAAACAATATCTGCAGTAGTTTCACGGGTGAACTCTTGTTAAGCCCCTCCTCCTCCTGCTCCTACGCTGCTCTACTGTTGAGAGCAGGGGAAATAAAAGTATAAAAATAGACTGTGGTACTCCGTGCTGCTGCAGTTAAGTCATCTCCAATGTTTCTGAAAGGATAAAGCTTTGCCAGAGATGGAGAGGTAAGTGCAGCAGGAGGAGCTCATGCGCCACTAAAAATATGAAAGCTTCAGAGATTATTCAAACATGCACAAGTGGCTCAAAACACAACTCTGAAAAGTGGATTTTGATTGATTTTTATCAATCAAGCTTTCTTGTAATTTAATGAAATTGTGAAGCACTTTGAATTGCCTTGTGTATGAATTGTGCTCTACAAATAAATTTCCCTTGCCTTGCATAATAACCCTCCTTTTTAAATATCAAAATTTCCCCTCATACTGCCATTCAGAGAAGTAATTTACATGCACAGGTTTGTAGCATTTGTATCTTGGCAATAAAAAGCATTACATTTGATGCACTTCTGCATAAAACCATCCCCCACAAGGAACAACATGAGAACATGGTTTAACAGTTCAGAGTAAGGAGATGGCATGAATGTGGGCTCTTTATTGACCGGAGCTTGGTGTCTGTGGTGGCTGTGCAGAAGATCATCGAGGAGGTGGAAGAGATGCTGAACAATCTCCCCGGAGTCACGTCGGTTCACGGGCGGTTCTACGATATCTCCAGTAAATACCACCGCATCATGGGCAACCACGCCAGCTACTACAAGGACGCGCTGAGATACCTGGGCTGCGTGGACATCAGGGACCTGCCGGGTGAGTCACCAACATGGATCAAGGCTAATGTCTGAGATTTAGTTAATATTCAGTGGGACAATGAGCATTATTAAACAAAATATTACGTGTTTATCCCAGTATGTTGTGTTCATGTTCTAGAGCAGGGGTGGGGAACCTTTTTCACATCAAAGGCCAAATAAATTTTTAGTAGTCCAAGGGCCTTACAATACAGACCTGTCCGCTCCCGAGGGTTGCTCCACAACTGACCGCCGAGAGATTCCCATGGGTCCTCTCCTATGTCCTCTCCTTGCCACACAACCACAGTGCGCAGAGCCAACCTCTAGCCTGGCCAACCATCCTACACGCTTTTCCTATTCTTTACAAAGACGTGTCGTCTGGGACTGAGCATGATCTCCTGAGTTCTAGATGAGCGTGATTGACAATTAGCCAATCAGAAAAGCTAGCTGCTACGTTACAACGATCAGCTATTCGTCTAACTCATCTCCATGACAACGGACATAAAATGATCAAAGCCTTGTCAATACAGCGACGTGCACAGACGTGCGCTTTCGTGATGTTACAGCGGTCATTTCTCTGTCTAGTGCCTAAATGAAGTGAGGCTGATGTCACTGGCAGAGAGAAAAACACAATCACACACGTCATGTGGAGAGGGGCAATTCATGCATTTGACATTCTCCTATGTCTGTAAACATCCCATTTTCCAACTCGCCATTATAAAGAAATCTGAGGATAATCTGTAGTTTTTTACCTGTCAACCAAGCTTTTCTGTGATGTCTGGCCCATGGCAGTAGCGGGGGCTTCCCTACGGCGAGGCTTCCCTTCTCACTGCAGCGGCGGGGAGTCGAGTTGTCGAACTGCGCAGCGTGTCCAGCGTTTCCTGAGGCGGGGCTGGCTTGACCGCGGTCACTACAAGACCCAGGATGACATTTCCACATTGGGGCCTCTTTGAGGCATCTTCCAAACGTCGTCCAAGCGCGTATTAAAAATAATCCATACTAGAAACCCTCTTCCTGCTGCGTGTAGAGCAGAAGCAAACGTTTGTTACTGTTTGTTTTGGAACAGGCCACAACTTCCCTGTCTTGGTAAGATAGTCCCGCCCCGCGGTCTGTGACTGGATCGACGAAAAAGTCGTCTGACCTCGGATTGGCTTATAGGGACAGTACCAGACCATCCTGTTTGAAAGAAAGCAGGATGTTCTGGCTGGCCAGGCTAGCCAACCTCTATACTACTAATTTTTTTATTCTTTGATGGCACATTTCCTGATAATGTGTTTGCAAAGCTCCAATGCTTTTATCGCCTCTTTCCCCATTTGACTCCCTGTTTTGTTCACCGAGTTTTTCTGTAGACGAGCGGCTGCGACTCTGGACTCAGAGCGCAGCGGCTCCACAAACAGAAGCTGCAGCCCTACAGTCGCACTGCTGTGCGGAGCAGACGTGCGCTGAGGACTTATTGTCTTCTTTAGTTCTGTATTAGCCCGGTTTAAATGTGGCCTAGTCCTGGTCTTAGTCCTGGCTCCAGGTGTACAGTATGTGGTTTAGTCCAGGTTTAGACCTGGCCTAGTCCTGGTTTTAGTCCTGGCTCCAGGTGTATGTGGTTTAGTCCAGGTTTAAAATTCCTAGTCTGTGGAACCTTCATTGACAATGGCAATAAACTCTATTCTGATTCTGATTAGACCTGGCCTAGTCCTGGTCTTAGTCCTGGCTCTAGGGGCAAAACAAAATGACAAGTTAGTGTAGTTAATCCTTGTGCAAGATGAACCTGCAAGATTTTACCTGTGATTAAAAAAAAAGGCCCATGTGAATCTTAAGTACCGGTACATCTAAAAAACAAAAGGTTCTAGGCCTGTTAAAAGCATCAGAATTAAGTTCATATGACCTGCTCCCTCCACATAAAGCTTAATTAAAAAAAAACAAATAAATAAATACTGGGCACATGCCCAAATATAATTCAGTTGTGCTCTGTGTAAAAATACCATGTTTAATTTGTATTTTTAAACCTCAACTGCAACAGAAACAGAGACCAGTGTATTCAGGGCTTTACAATATTCTACAATCCAAACAGTTTAGTTTCAGCTTTCTAAATTGCTCAAATAAATAATGATTTTTTTTTCCTGGTTTTACAAACTGTTTTATTTTAAAATGCACCAGAATGCAGGAAATATGAGCCTTGCATTTAGAAATCTCCTGGAGGAGTCCCAGATCTTATTATTTTGTATTTTGAACAGCTTTACAGCCTCTTGACTTTGTGGCTTACATTAACGTTGACCCAACAAGGTGGGGCTAGAAGGTTGTTACATATTTTTGAAATGAACTAATAAGGCTAATAATAAGAATGTGATATGGAATGTGATATTTATTGGCAGGGCTGTATGTATGGAGTGGACCAGCTGGGTATTTGCTGAAAGGCCCCAATTTGAAGAGGCCTCCAGTTAATTCATTATTTTTATAGAGATGGATAAAGCCAGCTTGCATTTTTAAAGTTAAAGCTTTCTGTTTTTTTTGGGGAACTCGTGGGCGACTGAGAGCTTATGTAAGCATGAGGGACAATTAGAATAGGATATTGTTAATTTTTTTTTGACCGTTGTGATATTATTGATTGATTGAATTGATTTTAACGATGACTTTGCGATACCAATACCTGAGCGATACTTTTTACGATGCCTCTCATTAAATCGATCTTTGTTTCAGATTCAGAGAAACAGGAGCGAGCGTTCACTCTGGGTTTGGCTGGACTTTTGGGAGAAGGAGTTTATAATTTTGGAGAACTGGTGAGTTAAATAACCCTTTGCATTCACATTTCAATGTTTTCAGAGTCTTAACGTTGTGCTTGGTGTGATTCTCCAGCTCATGCACCCGGTCCTGGAGTCTCTGAGGAACACGGACAAACAGTGGCTGATCGACACGCTTTATGCTTTCAACGCCGGTAACGTGGAGAAGTTTCAGGGCTACAAATCGGCCTGGGGGCAGCAGGTACAGCGCTGACACGAACCCAAAGACAGACCGGCACTGGCACGTTACACTGATGATTAAAAAAAATGTATGTTTCCAGCCTGATCTTGCGACGCATGAGGCCAAACTAATGCAAAAAATCCAGCTGCTGTGTGTCATGGAGGTGAGTTCAGAGTCAGACCCTATAAAGCAGAGGGGCACATGTTTTTTTCCATGGAGGGCCAAAATATAAAGGCATTACCGGGCAAAAGGCCAAACACAATACAGTTTTGACATGTAGAAAAAACAAATTGAAATATCCTTTAATTACTGCATGAGTAGGACATGCTATTTTCGTCCTTAGATACTAGTGACATTCTATTTAGTCTTACATAAATCAAAACGCAGTTAGAAAATTATATCTTAATGAGTAAAACTTTCTGGATTAAAGAATATTTTACCTTATTTTGAGGAATTCTGACTTACCAAATAAAAAAATTAGATTTTTGTTTCAAGTAAAATAAATTGTATTTCCTAACTTTTAAAGGAGTAGGCCACCGTTTTTCCATACTGATATGTTCTTACCTGAGCTTAGGCGCGTTGATGCGTACCTGTCTGGTCTTTGTGCGTGCGCTCAGTCACGCAAAAAGACGAAAGATGTTGTTAGCAT
>OMNZ01019528.1:0-12032 GCA_900303255.1 Lesueurigobius sanzi | reverse complement strand
ATAATGTTTTTGTTGTTGAGGGGATCAGTCCACGATGCAATACGTGATCAGAGAAACAGAAATGACTTCAACACAGATTCACAGCTTGTCACCGCTGCTGCTGTAGCTTGGCCCCTCCCTCTGTCCCCCGCGCTCAATAAACCTCTGATTATCGCCAATTGCTTAGTCAATCTCCTTCATAAGGCACTTTGCATTGTCCTTTTATGGTGAAATGGAGGCGTGGCAGAGGCATGTCGTGGGGAGGGATCATGTACGAACACTTTCCGCACAGGTGGGATCAGTGAAGAGGAGATTACTGCAGATGTGCGTACCAGCGTTTACGGAGGGTTTTATAAGTCCCAATATTTTTCAACGTACGTGAAGTTTGTGTTCTGTTCGTACGTACTATTATAGTCATGATCTCACGCACAGTTTCATAAATGAGACCCCTGGTGTTGTAGTGGTTTACTCTTGGTTAAGACCCGTTTTAGTCCCAGGTTAAGTCCTCATTACAATGTTTTGACCTGCTTCCCTCATGGTTTAGTCCTGGTTTAATCCAGATTCAGTCCGTGATATTGTCCAGGTTTAGACCTGATTTAGACCCAGTTTTCTCCTTGTTTATTTCTGATTGAGTCCTTGCGTTTGGACCTGGTTTAGTCCTGGTTTAATCCAGGGTAATCCTAGTTTCATTCTGTCCCTGGTTTAGTCCTTTTTAGTTAGGTCCAAATTTCCACCTTGATTTCAGTCTCTGCTTTAGTCTGGTTTACTTCTTGGTTGTTTAGTCCCGGTTTAATCCAGATTCAGTCTGTGATATTGTCCGATTTCAGACCTAGTTTTCTCCTTGTTTAGTTCTGGTTTAGTCCTGTCTGTAGAAACGGTGAGTGGAGAGAAAGTTTTTGAGCTCAGAGCTGCGTTAAACATAAAAACCACTGAATCACGATATGACGATGTCACCAAAAAAACAGATCGTCATAGAGACCAGATCACGATTCGATTGTTATCATCATATCGACCAGCCCTACTGTAGATCAAACTTTTATTCACTGGACACAAATTACAAATGATAACATCAATCAAGCAGTAAATATTTGTAATTTAAATCAAAAGTTGTGCCTCTTAGCAAAGCAGGTCTCAGATAATATAGGTTTTCTCACTGGGTTCCTTCAAAAAAAAAAATTCTTTCGAACGGCTCTTTGAATTGAACAGCTCCCATAGATCCGGCTCCCTTTAAAGAGCCATGGATCCCATCCCTACTGTTGCTCAGCGCGAGGTGTTGAGCTTGCCCTGGCTTGTTACTTGTCCCCGCCCCCCTCCTGCAGCCAGTCCCCTCAAACCGGTCCACGGCTCTGTCACTCCGCGCAGTGGCATTCGCCTGATACCGCGCGCCTCACTCTCTGCTGAAAGGGAATGTAGGCACACGCCTCCGAGACCGAGAGCGCACACGTGTTTTCATGCGACTCCAAGCATTCGGTGATTCATATTTAGGCAAGAATGCATGGAATCCCAGCCTCCACGTTAGTTTTTTTTCTTCTTAGGCCACCAATACTCGTGGCGGCGTTAAGTATTTTCAGTCAAAACTATTACGCAAAAGAGGCGAGAGAGAATGTCAGTGGGGCTGTGGGGAAGGAGTCACACATTACACCATGTACAGTTGCGCTCATAAGTTTACATACCCTTTTAATCTTTTGGCCATTTTTCATAGAATATGAATGATAACACAAAAATATTTTTGCCCACTCCTGGTTAGTGGTTGTATGAAGCCATTTATTGCCAAAGAACTGAGTTTACTCTTTTGAAATCATAATGAAACAGAAATGTCCCTGATCTAACGTTTACTTGATCTAACTGCCAGGAAAATTGTTCAGGAGCAAAGAAAAACTCACTTCAGCGGAAATATAGGACTCTAATATTGATTTCAAAATGCACAAAATGTTAACTGTTGATCAGGGATATTCGGCTAGTTTCTAGTTGAAAAGTGTAAACAAACAGCTGTTTTGACAATGAACGGCTTCACGCAACCACTAACCATGAGTGAAATGAAGGTTTTTGTGTTATAATTCATATTTTATGAAATGCATAAGTTTACATACCCTGATGTTCTGCCAGGGGATGTAAACTTTGAGCACAAATGTATCTCAGTGATCCTTATGTGCACAACTCAATGTAAAGTGCACAAGATGACCAACAATCATCAATGAAACTAGCATTCAAATAAAAAATGAATACTTAGCAAAATTAATACTAGCTTAATTGATCTAGTATCAAGCACACTTTTTAAACACATGATTATATAGAAAATGGTTAAAAAGGCGTTGGAGAAAATACGCTTATGTGCACCTCCCCGTACCTAGATACAATTTAATTGGACAACTGGGAATCATTCCATGCAGAGACTAAAGCAAACACAACAATAACAGCATAAACATAGCATATACCCCATTTTAAACCCTTTCCACTGATTCCAAGATTGTGACCAAACATTTTGTTACACTTGCTGAGGTGCACAGCATGCACAAACTTTAAACATGTTTGTGAAACCAAAGGCCAGGACAAATGTTAAACTGAGAAGTCTGTCTTTCCAAGGTGTAAAAGTGTGGGACTGTTTACAGGACGAACTCAAGTCCTGTACAACATTATTTATGCTCAAAAGAAAGCTCAAAGATAAAATAATCAACATTTATTTGAAAGAATAATTGCAAAATATGTTTTTGAGTTGCACGGTTCTGATGTAAATTACTGTATCTATGATTTATGTAAATATTCTCAGTGTGCATGTAAATGAGTTCAGCCTAGGCCTATTTGCACCATTGGAACGTTTATTATTTCTTGATGTACTGTATATTGGACCAAAATAAACTAAACTAACAAATATTTTTCAATTTGAATTCATTGACAGTTCTATGTGTGTCCTTAAGAGCTGTTGTAGCAAGCCAATTTCTCCATTGTGAGATTAATAAAGTATTATCTACTATCTAATTTAATTATTTGTTAGAAGACATCACACAGGGCTGTTCCAGATGGACTTTATCTGGGAAAGGGGCGCTGCACTGCACTAATAACCAAAGAATTTGAATAACAATAAAGAATGCCCAGTAGAGGTGGGGGATATTACATAGATTTGCAAAGCATCAAAAATATGTTAAAATGTGTTGGAAAATGTATTAATTTAGATCGCTGTCATGAAAAGGGTTACTATCTTGACTAAACTGGAGAAAAAAGAACATTACTATAATTTTTTTTGACAGATTACGCATCCAATATATGTAAATGAAAAATTTTAGCAGCAGTTTTTGCATATTTTTGTTAATTTCTTGACTTTGAAGATATACTCAATATTGTAAATTTACATATCAGAAAACAACAGTTTCGATAGTATCTTGGTGACGATATATCCCCCACCTCTAATGCCCAAACAATGCTCCTTAATATGAGGCATTTAGCTTATACAGTGCCACTTGCTAACAAAAGCAATAACAACCTCGGACTTAAACGACAACTACTGCCGCATTACCTAATCAGAGTTACCCAAGGCGGCTTTTTAACGTTTGCGCTCTCATGCAAATCCATCTTCCTTGTGATTTATGGCCACCGTTCCTCGACCGTGCTGCAAATGCACTCACATTGGCCCGTGGTGACAAGGGCGAATTTTAGGTCAGCAATCAATACCTTTTACCCCGCCGAGCAAAGAAGCGCGTTGAGCACACGGCACGGAGAAAGTGAGCTTCGGCATCAATCAATGTGGACAGTGCTCCAAGCCACATTTTTGGACATCAATTAAATTACAGTGAGTGTCGGATGACCCACAAAAAAAGCCCTTGTAGTATAAATTCATTTTTTTTTCAATGAATATTCACATTAACAATTCTATTCTAAAAAGAGTTAAATAGTAAATGTTTTTTAATTCCAGTTACCTCATCAAGATATCTTTTTTGCAGAGTGAACGAAAAGACAAGACGACTTACAGCCACGATAGACATCTATGGCTTTTTTTTTATACAGCCAATGGGAACAATGGCTGAAAATTCTTCCCAGGGCTGCTGTACTTAATTACCCTCGTTCATACAGTGCCTCTTTCAATCTGCATACTCTGAGGACGGATTGTAAGTGCAGATGGCTGCCCACTTTTCAGCCATGCGAACTGAATGTGCACCAGATGAAAGCAGCCTCATCTGACTGCGCAGCATAGCCTCCAAAGCACAAGGCTGCCGCTCACTCCCACAATATCGCCCTGTTGTTTGGTCTAGGCAAATTCTGACTGCCTTTTCATTTGAAGGAGACAAGCCCCGTGTGTTCCCAGCACTGTCAACTTTGTCAACCGATGGGCTAATTTCGTTATAGTTTTTGACTGAAACTGGAGAAAAGGGACTAAAACGCCGACTCCAGACTGTATTATTGTTGGCTAACATTGCTCCAAATCAAATTAAACATCCCAGCAGCTAGTAATGAGAACAATATTAATGTATTAGCTTAATATAGCAGGGGTTTCCAAAATGGATGAGAAATGCCACTGTAAAACAGCGTATAATTTGTAAAATCTGGTCAAATGTCAAATCACAAATTGATTTTAAATGTTTACTGCCCTAAAGTAGTGAACCAGGGAATAACTTTACAGTAGAGAGTAGAGTTTTTTGGGGCCAGGATAAAAAACAGTTCATTCACTCACCCCATACTCGTGTTGGTAAACCATGTATGAATGATACTATTTGGACCACATTTGAATCAACTAAGCTACTAGACCAAAAGTAAAGTATTGTCATCAAAACTCCAAGACCAAATTAAGACTTGTTCTCAAAATTCGCACTGGTGTTGATGGGTATCTTCTGCATTCTTTCGTGCAATTACCTGCGGTTTCCATTCTATCTGGCTGCTCCCGCTCAGGACAATCTGAAGTTCAGGAGTCACATGCACTTGTCGAAGCCACATCGTTAGAATACAACACATTCCTTTGGCGTGGCAGACCTCGTTCACATGATTGCCCTGTTCCTTGACCGCTGACGAGAGGGGCCAAAACAATTCGCCTTTCAAATGACTAAACGGGTACAAGTAGAGCGAGATCTCCACCCAGTTACTGACAGAGTGTGTTAATATAGTGCAAGTCACATGAAATTTGCCAAAACTTCGGTGGCCAGTGCTAGTGCTTCAATTGAAAGCATATTCTATTCTTTACATCACAAGGACAATGTTCCCTATCCAGCCACTGATTTGTATAGTTAGAAAATCAATTATAACAGGATCTCGCACAATGTACACTTTTGGTTGATAAAAGCCAATTTGACACTTTCACAACCATTTGTCCAAATAATATAGCCATCGGTTTTACTTAGAACAGGTTGACTATGTTTACAAAATGGTTAAAATGTGTTAATTTCTCATCTTAATTAACAAAATTACACAACAAAATCTGTTCCAGTCAATTTGTACAAGGACAATTAATAGTAAGTGAATGAAGCCATTACCTCCTTGTTGTTGGTTACTATCCGAATGCATAAGTTCAGCTCTGAGGAAAATAATCCATAAGTTCCAAATTACACCGACATGAAAGTTAAAAAAAAAAGCATGCCGAGATGTTTTGGCTCGAAGAATCCACAGTATACTGCTGGTTATCAGGGCTAGTACCAAATCCTCAGTGAGAGCAGGGGTCTCCAGTCTCATCTGTGTCTCTCCCTCTGAGAGTATGTGCGTGCGCTGTGTAAGTTTAACCACGTCCACTGGCTGGAGGCCAGGCCAAAGATATCAGGCAGCACCATAGTAACTCTAATGCAATCAGGGGAGTGCCCACAACAGGACCAACAATCTTTCATGGTCAACTTCTGTCTGCACTGTGGATTTACTCAAAATGAGTCCGGGAGTGTGTGCTAGCCCAGGGTTTCCCCAATTCTCTAGGGATGCTCATTTGAATTATCCAACTAAAGTGGTCAATAGAAGTGGGCTGTAGGAATATATAGCCACTTTGTATTTATTAAGTATATACTATAGGTGTATATGATATACTATTTTAATAACTGCTATATCATGTTCATGTATCATTGAATATCATGTTGACATTTTTGGAAACCAATTACTAATGGGCCCCATCCAACAAGTTGGAGACACAGCATACACTAAAAATATTTATGGTCACCATCCAATTTACATTAAGGATATTTAGAATGACCAATTAATGTACATAAAGTGAGTGAACTACATAAACAATCCGATATTCAACCTCATCCACTTGCTGTGAGTATATCCCAGCAACTTTTAGCAGGCTCCTTCCAAAATCCATGCCAGTTCTCCAAACAGACACTGTTTGATCAATAGCTGCAGCACATATTGTCCATCGCACACACGCAGTAGAAGCTTTACCAGTAGCTCAGCTAACTACACGTCCATGTACTGAACAAGACCCTGTCTGACTCACAGTAACCTGACAAATTACACAGGTCAGTAGTAACATTTCGCATGCAGCCTCCAGCCTGGACCCCCCCAAACGCCCGCCCCTTCCCTCACCCAGGCTCCCCACATGCACTGTCCCACACATATCAGGGCACACAGCGGGGCGCGGGGTGGCAGGAGGGGGGTAGAACTCGCATGACAGCAGTGAGCTATATTTGGGCGTGCAGACACAGCGGCTGGGGTCAGATCACACAGAGCGACATAACTGAAGGGCCAGCTGCGGTGGACAGGCCGACAGGTGAACCTTTGGAGTGAGACGCAAACCGGCGCAGGACACATTTACTAACTTTAGAGCATGTTCCAATCAGATGGAACGATGATCATCCATTAGGCATGAATGAAACACAATGGCTCACTTTGCAGAGTGTCCAAACCTGTTCAAGTAAGAGCAGCTTCTTCAGAATAACATTCTTAAGAACCTATACTTTGAAATCGAGGTGGTGCATTTTGAGATTTCCTTTAAAAACTCCCATTGAGCATTGGCAGTAGGGGCAGGCGATAGTAACAAAAATTTATATCTTGATATTTAGGGGACCTTTTAGAGAACGATAATCATCAAAAATAACGGTTTGTGTAGGTTCTCAGTCGTACAGGAATTGTCCATCGTACCCGGACTACTGGGAGCAGCAGGGCCATAGGGGAGTGTCAACAGACTTAGAAGTTAGCCCAGTGTGAGACAATAGAGAGGTAACGAGCCGTATTAAGTACAAATAGGCTCGATGTTCTCTTACTTTTAGCACCAAGAGAGGAGGGACTTAGAGGTTACTCCTCCTTCTGGTTTACTTTTAAGAGACCCACAGCGTGCTCAAGTCTTTATTAGCTGATGACGATCTTTGGACTAAGATCGAAACATCTGTACACTTCAACTACAGAGCACAGATGAAGACTGAAGAATTTTTGCCTACATCAAAAATATGTAAAATGTGCTTTTAAATGTATTCATTTAGATTGCAGTGTCATCAAAAATATAACGGTCTTGAATAAACTGCAAAAGTGCAGAAAAAAGAACATCATTATACCTTTTTTGAGATATTACACATAGAGTATATTTTATTTTTTAGCAGCAGTTTTTGCAGGTTTTTGTTCATTTCTTGACTTTGAAGATGTACTCGATTTTGTACATTTGTACATCTTCCAAACAAAAATGTCAATATTATCTGGTAGACCGGTGGTTCCCAACCTTTTTGTCTTGTGTACCCCTTGCGCCTTTCATTCATACTTCATGTACCCCCTTCCTCGATGGTTTTGATGATTAGTTAGAAAGGGAATGATTAAAACTCTCACTCTTTACAGTTAAATGTAGCTTTTCTTTGAACTTCATAATCAAAAATACAATTTGAACTTCTTTTGTATCTGAAATTTTAGTAAAGTAAACCCTGCTAAGCTCTCGCGTATCCCCGTACCCCTGGTTGGGAAACACTGTTGTAGACAATATGTTGCTCACCTCAAATTGGCGCCTGCCCTCCAACTGAAATTATGGCATCAAATTCAAGGACATGAATGCAACCTTTCGCTATCATAGTCACCTATGATTTTGCAACTATTTTTATGTTAGTCATTTTTAGAATAGAAATAAATACTTGATAAGCCATTAAGAGACTGAGGCAATTCCTAGAAAACTGCGGATCACAAGATGGTCAGCTTCCTTCAGGCTGCATTCACTCCAACCTAAAACTGTGCTCACCACACACGCCCCAAACAGCATCTAATAGAGTCACATAGCAGGGAAATTTTGTTGAATGTTTTGTCCAAGCAATAAAATACACTTAACACATTGATCTGTGGAAAATAGGAGGCTGTTAAAAAAGAAAGACATCTTAAAATGAAATTGATAGGGCTGCACATTTCTGGAAAAATAAAACAAAACCAAACAGCATCCATTTGCAATTTACTGAAAAGCATTGTGAGATTTGCCATTTCCTTTCAAACACAGATTCCATTCACAGTGCATGATTTCAACAGATACAGTCTTCTATATGGCTCCAGAGTGCAACAAAAAATATGATGGGTACAACTAAATCATTGGGTCATCTATCGTCTTAAGAATAAACCGTATGTGACGGCAACAGAAACTGCTTTGAATAAATCCGCTACATTCACATACTTGATTTGAATATTCGTCTGTAAAGAGAAAGCAGATTTTTTTTTGCAGAGGGCATGAAAGAGCATGCTTGGTTCAAACAGTGTGAAATTTGATAGACTACTGAATATGAATAATAATAAAAAACATTGAAATAATTTAAAATAAGACATGCTTTTAGAGGACGCTGTCATCTACTTGCTGCTAACTGTGTGAACGGCAGTAAAGATAAGGAAGATACAGTACAAAAACTTACATCGACATCAAAGCTATAATGCGAGGAACGCAAGTTTTTGTGCTGTACATTCCAGTTTACTTAAGATTACTTACTTAAAGGGACTCTACGGAAGTTAAAATTTAAAAAATAATACATTTTCCACCCCCTACATGCTCCAGCAATGTCCCGCGCTGTACTGTGAGCCTACACCTATCCCACTCAATTGCCGCTATAAGCCTGCACCGTCACTAGAAAGTTGCGTGTTCGGGCCGAGTCAGCAGTCATTCACCAGCTTAACATGGAGACTGCAGTTACGCGGATGGCCAGAGGTGGCAGTCACGAGTATGAAAATGATCAAACTTCGTTGAGTCCCTTTAACATACAAATTCAGGCCGCATTGTATTAAAGTTGTAAACCATTCATCACTTTAAAGGGACTCAACGGAGTTTGATCATTTTCATACTCGTGACTGCCACCTCTGGTAAAGGGACTCTAACTTCCGTAGAGTCCCTTTAAATAATTGTTGTGATGCATGTGATTTTGAATGGAGCAGACAATTGTAGTATCAGTATTAGAAGTTTACAATTGCATGTTCTGTAAACGAATAACATTACAATAGCTTCCCTATTCCTGCAAGTCACCAATTTAACACAGTCAAAAGTTTGGAAACACTTTTTAAATGTATTGGTTTTTCTTTCTTTTTCAAGACTATTTACATTATAGATTCTCACTGCAGGCACTACCTTAGTTAACCTGGCATGTGTAGCTCTCTGATTTCAGTTCTACACATTATCAATGTGGAATGACTCGTTCAATCCGCTGGTGAAAGCGAGGGACCGTTACAGCGATACTTCAAGATAATTGGGTAAAAGCCCGTTATGACTTTCCAGTCGAATCCAGTCGAGAGAAAAGCACTAACGTCTCTTTGCTCTCTGTTCTAAAACAGTCAATTGCAGCATCAAAAAGTTAGACGCAGCCATGTTTGTTATTCTTCGGCAGGGCATTTGGTACGACGTCATACCAACAACATGTACCGCCTTAAACCCAAATGCAGGCATGTCATTGTTCCTGCAAATAGCTGAGTCAAGCTGAGCGTAAGTGATTGGAGTCTTTCCAGATGCATTTCCCTGAGTTTGTGAGATCACAAATGTCGCGGGAATACATCTTCATCTCCCTTTTCTAGAACATCCCGTGATCAATTGGCTACTAGATACCGTGGAGCTAAATTATGGATCAGATATATCTCTCTTCTGGATTCAACCACAACAAAAACATGTATAAAAACAAAGTTAAACATAAGTTATTGGCTGAGTATTTGCACTAAAGTTTATTATAACATAAGCTTGTTTTTGTTTTTCAATTTGTTCTTCATTAATAACTGACTTGACTCTGCCTACATTTATATTGTTGTTTAATTGTTGACTTCTTGGGAGTGGTGTTTTTACAAGCCAACTTGGCTTCTACCTCTCCCATGCACATGCTGTTATATTTTCACTCTGCTGATGACTGTTTCTTTTTTTCCCCTTATATTTGTATGGTAATTGTTACTGTAATAAGTAATATGTGCTAAATAAAAAATAAAAATCTTGCAGGGCAAGGTTATACCTTAGTAAGCTCATAGGAAAAGTATAAAGGGTGCCAATTTTGAAGAATTCAAAATATAAAACAGTTAATTCACAGTTTTTTGTTTCCTACATAATTTGTTCATTCATAGTTTAATGCGGTTTAAAGATTTTCTTTTTGATCAGACCAGTTTAGGTTTAGGTTTTTCAGCATACTTGACAGTTTCGACTGCTCACTTCCTGCAGTCTTCCTCAGAGTTGGTCACATGATGTTACTATGACGCATCTTGTCAGCGGATTTACAGTTTTTGCCCCCGGGACAGTAAACCGTGATGAGGGGGCTTTTTTGCTTTCACACACTGAGACGCTGTTCTGAAGAAGTTGGATTTCAGATGACGCTGTCGTCCTACCTCCACCGGTGGGAAAACGGCGCCAAAAACTGTAAATCAGCTGACAAGACACTTCACAGTAACATCACATGATCAACTCTGAGGAAGACTGCAGGAAGTTAGCAGTCCAAACTGTCAGCTCAAAAACATAAACCTAAACTGGTCTGATCAAAAAGAAAATCTTAAAACCGTTTATCACTAGAAGACCAAATGAACCTTTTGGACTACATAGTTTAATGCCTTCAATGAGAATCACACAATGTAAATAGTGTTCAAAAGAAAACCCAATACGTGTAGTGCTTCCAAACTTTTGACTGGTACTGTACAAAAACGAGAGCCGAACAAGTAGTTGAAATCAAGTGCAAGCCCCGCTCCTCCTCCTGGGTGTCGAGCCGCCATCTGGTAGCCATCAGCGGCTCACGCAGGAAGGGGCGCCAGGGAGCGGCTCTCCACTCTTCTCCCCATGAGCTGCACAAACAACAATGGGCCAGGGCAGCGCAGTCGGGCCTGTCCCAGAGTGGAAGACAGAGTACAGTAAGGCAGAGCAGCGCTGCATTCCTCCTGCCTGCGCCTGCCAACACAACCTCTGGGAACTCGGTGCTGGGACTGGATGGACACTGTGGCGAATGCTGCCGCTTTCAGAGGCACTCCGCAGAGATGGCAGCGCTATTGATTGTCATTGTGGTATACCCCGGCCTGCACGCTACCAGATACATGTACAAGGCAATAGTATGCGTTTGATTATGTTTTTATGTTATGCATGTTTTCAGACAAGGGGAAAATACACTTAAGCTGTCATCGAATCAGGAATTTGTTCTTTTTTCAAGCAGCATAACATACAAGATCATTACATCCAACCAAAGCGAAAAGTATTGCTATTAACAGAGAATACAGTGGGGAAAAAAGTATTTAATCAGCCACAATTGTGCAAGTTCTCCCACTTAAAAAGATGAGAGAGGCCTGTAATTTTCATCATAGATACACCTCAACTATGAGAGACAAAATGTGAAAAAAAAACGAATCCAGAAAATCCCATTGTCTGATTTTTAAAGATTGTTTTGCAAATTATGGTGGAAAATAAGTATTTGGTCAATAACAAACGTTCATCTCAATACTTTGTTATATACCGTTTTTTGGCAATGACAGAGGTTAAACATTTTCTGTAAGTCTTCACAAGGTTTTCACACACTGCTGCTGGTATTTTGGCCCATTCCTCCATGCAGATCTCCTCTAGAGCAGTGATGTTTTGGGGTTGTCGCTGGGCATCACAGACTTTCAACTCCCTCCAAAGATTTTCTATGGGGTTGAGATCTGGAGACTGACTAGGCCTCTCCAGGACCTTGAAATGCTTCTTAGGAAGCCACTCCTTC
>OMNZ01019522.1:0-23831 GCA_900303255.1 Lesueurigobius sanzi | reverse complement strand
GTAAACAGAATTATTTAAAACTGCGTGAATGAAGTCGGTTTTTGATGTGGGAACTACATTGTAACATGAATTAAAGCTGAAAAAAAAAGTCAATTTGCAGTTTGACTTTGTTGAAATGAGGTGTGTGTAGCAAGAAAACCACATGATTTGTCAAAGTAGCCTATATTGCACAGTAACTACTGTCACAGCAGCTACTGTCCAGCAAAAATATAAAAAATTGGATACAGATGACAATATGAAGCTACCTGTAGTAATGGACCATGTTTTTACAAGTGTTGGACTGGGTGTTTGTAGATCCGTCTATCAGCAATAGCAACATAACTGAAGATCGTAGGCCATTTGCAAAATTGCAAAACAATAAACAGAGATTAGCTTTTGCCATTTTTGTACGGTTATGCATGATTGCGAGATAGATCCAGAGATGCTTTGATACTTTCCCCAGCCACAAGAGGTCAGGAACAATATAGTTTATGTGAGTTACAGACCACAGCATACTTCTTCCATGATGTCTCGGGCCAAATGTGTGCAGATGCTGTGAAGCTTGTGTTTGCGCTGTGGGAGAGCTAGTCTGTAGTTAACATGTTGTTTTTAGCCCGTCATAATGTCTTCCATGTCTGGGCCATTTGTCGCTGGTTTGACTGGGCCACATCAGAGGAGGCTGAGGAGAAGACGCGGCTGTTCGCGGATCCACACCAGACCATCCATCCAAGCTGCAGCAAGCACGGGTTTGTTGACACGTTGTCTTGGCAAAAATGGCCAATTATGCAATTACAAGTTCAAAAATAAAACTAATGGTAACAACTAAGGGGAGGGGGGATCACAAATAAGTGGTTGTAAGTGGATTGTCCTATAATTGACAAAGGAAATGGTTGGCTATCCAGAAGCTCCTGCATTTAAAAAAAGTGTCTGGCTCGCAAGGGTAATTATTTGTTCCAATGTTGACTTCTAGAAGATGAGACTGAGTTGGATTTGTACGCTATTTTTATATTATAGAATATCTAAAAGAAGGCACACAATTCAAAATGTAGCTCGATAAAAATAGTAGAACGGAGCAAATGACTGCCTTGTGATCCCCCGGCACATGGAAACTAACCAAAATGTCCACTTTGGAGATTTGCAACCACAACAGACCAACAAACAAAGAGAGAAATGACTAAGAAATCGGACATCCTCCTCACTACTTCAAACTGACATTTCAAAACCTCAAAATACCGATAATAAACTTCTGAAGGGCTGAGCAGACGTGCATATGTCTTCACTTTGTGTCCAGGGCTATGCCAATTTTGAGGAGATTATTCAGTCATTTTCAGCCATATGCACCACTCAATCATGTAATAGCAGGTGTATCCTTACATTTCAAATTGTTACCTCTTAAAACACCTAATCAGCGACTTGTATTGAACTTACATATAGCGAGTTCGAATGCTTAAAGGATTAGGCTTTTGATTGGAAGTAGCAGCGCTGGGTGTGGAATCTGGTTTTGTGTTCAACCACAGCCCCTCTGGACTCCACCAACTTTTCCACACGGCTGTATTAGTTCATACGACTAAAATAAAAGGCCTGTTTTAACACTACCAGCCATGGGACGCAATCATCTGATTCGCCTGACCCATATTCGCTGTATTGTTTTGGAGCTAGGAACAGTCCAACAGTGGCTTTCCCTCCAATGCTAAAGGTCATTTATACAGGCTTCTAAACATACTCCATTTGAACAGATGGTTTCCTTTTATAGCTTAGAATTATGCACATTTATGGGGAAACTGGTCAAAAGCAATTCAAAATTCTTTTCATGCAATACAGCAGAAGTTTTTTTTATAGAAGTGAAGGCAGTTTGAGCACTAAAATGATCAGGAGAAGAAGAAGGAGCCTCCAACCCATTATATCAGCTGGTGGAATTGTTTTGAGATTCTTGAGGAAAAAGTTCAGTAAGGCCTTAAAGTGATAGTCTGTAAGCCTAAATTAGGGATGCCCAGGAAAATGGGTATAGATTCCAAATATCCGATCCTGAACCAATACTTTCTACAACTAAATCTTAGTGAATATGGGCATGCTGTATGTCATTTGAAAGCTCTTAACCTGTAGAATTGAATTGTTTTACACTCTGCAATACTACTTTTGATCGCTGAATAAAATACTGAAGTTAGCAACAGTATGCTAATGCCAGTTTCATCCAATCAAGCATGGGGCAGAAGCGGCTGAGTCACACCTACAGTAGTAAAACAATACTGGCCACTATTGAAGGTTGTATTTTAGTTTGTGAAATACTGTTACGGAATTATTGATAAACATATTTGCTGTGCATTAATTAGACTATGTTGGAGACGTCGATATTAATGTAACAAAGACACCTTTTCACTCTCTGCAGACCAGTTTCATTACATAAACAACATATATGTCTCTAGAAGCCAGTTTTGTGAAAGTCTCGCGGTGTCGGGAGACTTAGATACTCAAACCCCAAGTGTCGGTATCGGAAGCAAAAAAGCTGGATCGGTGCATCTAAATGTATTAGAAATTGAATGGGATGTGTATAATTGACCATACATGCCTGAATTTTGATGTAATGTAAGTACATAAAATAATAATAATCTTAAGTCCCTCCCTTTGCTGATAAAATGAATCTCTCTCCTCATTTTGCAAATTTCTAAACTAAAACTTTACGGTCAAACTGTTTAAAGAGAATATTGCATTGAAGTAGGGTGAACTTGTCATGGCCTCGGTCGAATGTAAATTTTTACCTTTCTTCTTTGTGACATAAAGACCATAATGACAGGGGAATTGAAGTAGCAAATCTCAACATTAAAAGCCCTGAAGTTCTAAGTAACAGCTGCAAAGACAGACACAAAAGGCAAGGCTCTGTAAAGTCTCGTACATGTTTTGACAGGACACATCACAGTCACTAACTTTTCAAAATGAATTAAAAACGTATCCATCACGCAAAACTAAAAGACAAGCGGCTTAATGCAACGCAGTATGGAGCGATGGTCTGAAGTGGCTTTCACAAAGATGATATTAACAGCTGTGCATTCATTTGGAAAGCACAGGGCCACTTCCAAGGCTAATACGTAGCAAATATTCCACACACAGACACATTGCGACGTGATCTCACAAGCTATACTGAATCAACAACTCAAAAAGGACACAGATCTGACTAAATCTTCTTCCTAGTAACTTTTCCGTTGCGAATATTGGCAGGAAAACAAGTACAACTCAAGTGCACATAACTACTTTGTCTTTGAGCTCTAAATAAAGTTTGTCTTCTTCTTTTTGTAGCTTCTAACGTTGGAACACAAGCCATTTTCGGGGATTAACTGTAATGAAATAGGAGCAAAGCATTGATCAGGTAGTGGTCGTATAACTTTTGGAAAATCTGGCTATTGCGTACACTTCGGCACCTCACAAACCTGTGTGTAATGCCGTGAGATCAAGTGTTTACACCATTACTTTCTCAAATGGAGCGGTGAACCAGTGAACCTAAACTCTGCCAGACGTGAGGTCGGCAACTGAGGAGAAATATGAGGTGCTAAGGGTTAAGGTGCACTTTCTGAGATTTTGGTCTTTTCCAAATATGGTAGAAACCGTATAAATGTAACTAAACAAATTCCTGAAGAGCTGAGTGGTTTTTTAGCACCTTCACAGTCCTGCTTTGTGTGTTGGGTTACGTGAACTCCTCAGACAGTTTAGAAGCTGAGGTAATCGATAACCGAGGTCAGGAGTGCAAACAGACCAAACTGACCTATCTCAGTCATTTTACCAAGAATTTTTGTGCAAATATCGTATAAAAATACTCTTATTTGTCTCTTATTCTAAGAGTTAATGCAGGAAAACACACTCTTAACAGCTAACAGCTACAGTTTGTCAAGTCTAGACAGTGGCTCTGTGTTACATAATAAAAGATAACATTTACATTTTAGCATTATATTGTACTAGCCAGTAATTTTGACTATAGATGGTGTTATTAATGCGGAAACTATTTGGGCATCTTTCTTTTGCGTCAAATGTCCAGATAAGAGAATATAGTTTGTGGAAGCATTGATACATTTCATACCACACATACCACTATGTTGGGCCAGAACATTGCCAGAAATTGACCCTATCTTGCAATGATTTACAAGAGATTGAACGCGCAGACCTGAACTGGAATTCGGGGGCAAAATCTATTGAGTTTGCAAACCCATTCATTTAAAAATGGAAAAGAAATACAGTAAAGGCATCCTTTTCTTTCACGACTAGTCAGGATTGTTGGTCAGTAAAGCATATAAAAAGCATAATAACTGGGATATAAAATGAATAATTGTGTTTAGTTGGTGACAAAAATGCAGCAACTGGATTCAAAAACTGCGTACAAGACGGATATAAAATGTGGTGTCAACCCGGCATATTGCAATTAGACAAGGAACGAACAAAACAACTATCAAAGACACTTTCCATCTTTCTAGTTTTCTATAGGAGGCAATAAGTCTATACATAGCTCGTGTTCCTAAACTAAACGGCTGCTGAGTGGTGGTGCAGGTGGCTTCAGCAAAGTGCAAGCTGGTTAAAAAATAGAGCTGTCGGCACCTATTAAATATGCATCTGTGATAAAAGAAAAAAATGATCTGGCACTATCTAAATAAGCCTTAATGAGTCACCAGCTGCGGAGATTCCAGTGTAAGGTCACACTAAATATAAGCATGTGCAAAGTCATAGGATAAATACTCTGGTCCTAAAACAACTTATGCAGGCCACCGTGTCCACCAATTATCAGGCCCTAAAGACATCGAAATAGCACCTGCTGACGTTATATTTTTAATCTGACGGCATGCCCCGCGCTTGTGGCTTTGAATGGCGATGATAAGAATAATAGCCGCCATATTGGGTTACAAATAATTTCCCCCCAATTGCCAAACCACAAATAGCCCAGGTCGGTTTCAATTTGATGAAGTCGTTTCAAGTCTACGGGAGTGTAGCTCCACAGTGTCCGTCCTGTACCTCGATGAATCTGAGAGTCGCATCGGTCATCGTTAAATAAAGATTTGAATTATGCACACGTTGAGTAAGATTACAATGGCGCAGCGGCATGTAGCGCTAAATGTCTCTTTATGCAACAAAATGAGTATAACATTGAACAATTTGATGAGAAACTATCTGGTCCTGAAAGACTTTTTGAAAGCCTTATTATTCCCATTATATCCAAGGCGTCTATTTGTCAAGTCAGGAAATAGCCATGCTGTTCTGATGGCACAAACATCCTTTTAGAGACTTTCTGCAGGGGTGCTAATTTGTCATGCTTCGCCACAATATGTTGAATATACACGGGGCCTTCCAATCTCCTGCTGTTATTGGGGGCTTCATTATGAGGCAGGAAAAAAATGGGTCCAATATAGACAGAAAGAATGACATGAATTCCTGCATTAAGTGGATGAGGCCCGACTTGCTCCGAGACTTGGATTACACTATGGCCTACTGCCCATATGCAGCTCTTTGTCCTGCATTCCCCTCAGCCCATGACAAAAACATAGTGTGTGAGATACAAGTGCAGCTTAGTCAAAGACACTGGCACGGAAATCATACGAGATGCCCCCGATTTTGAACAAGAACTTGGATTATCTGCAGCTGCCAATCACGCATTCTGGTGAAGCACAATGTCTTGATCTTTCTTTAGCGGGCGAGCTGACACTGGACGCTGATGCTGCCGTTGCTTTTCTGTGGACTCGACACTTTCCAAAGATAACACGTGCCAAACATTTCCCCTCATGGGTAGAGAGGCCAGACGAGAAGCAGGGAAGAGCGTTGGCAGAACATGTCAATGAGGATCCATAAAACCCTGCATGGTCAAATGTGGCTGATGTAGTTTATGGTTATCGGAGAAACAGGGACATGTGAAGAAAGGTTTTTAATGGTTTTAGGTGTAGCTTGGTGTGAGTTTGTTGGATACCAGATTTGTCATTTTAAGCGGAAATATGATGGTGATCATTTCAAACACATCCTGATTCATCCATCATTACATGTCATGATTGGAAGTTTATTGATCTAAAAAGGCTTGTTCAGCATTTCCCTTAGCTTGGCGTCTTGTTCAACATGCACTGCAAATTGCTTCTGTCTCTATAAGACCCTCCTCCCTCGCTCCTCATCAAAGAAAACTCTCCAAACTGCTCTGTGAATGTTACTTTTGAACATCGGCACTATAGAGTTAGAACGGGCTACAGAGTGTTGTTTTGTAGTAGGCTCTCACTGCTAAGTGGAGGAGATGCGAGCTGTGCTATAGATCAGGATCCTGGACAGGAGAGCTTCTGAGTGGGGCTGCGAGAGGAGATCTATAGGAAACTGATGAAGGCGAGACACTGCAGGAGAAATACGAGATAAATACATGTATTGCAAGTTTTCTGACATTTTATGTTTTCATATAAAAATAGGGCATTTTATGTGTAAAAAATGGCAAAAATTGGCCAAAAAGCAACGGAAAATGGATAAGACAGGATTAAATTTATAGATTTATTTTGTTGATATATTAGTTACAAAGATTTATTCAGAGAGGATTTTGATTGAATATCTTGTTTAGTTTTTAAATTTGTGAATAGATTCAAATTTCGCCTATTGTTAAGTCCAAGATTGGAATGTTTGGAGTCTGTAACGACTAAAGTGGAGATGTTGTTGCCATAATGTGAGAAAAACGCATTTTGAGAAAATGGTCATTGAAGTTACAATTTCCCATAAAGTTCTATGGAGAAACGTTGAATCAGTGCAAAAATAAACACTTAAATGCGAAAATTTGGCAATGTATTTCCGGCCCAAAAACTGAAAAAATGACTTATGCCTGTAGTGTCTCTCCTTAAATTATGAGAAAACTCAGTGCTGTGGCACCAGCACTGAAGCTGTGCTGTGAATCTTCAGTGCTGCAGAAGATTCAAAGATTACTAGAACACCCATGAATGGCTCAAAGCGCAATACCAACTTTTTAATGAGGGAACTTCATTTGTTATGGTAAAAGCGAGCAAGAGTCATGAGTAACTAACTGGAGCATGTACTCTTCACCCAGAGAGATCTTTTTATACAGTCTAATTGCTACATAAAATACTATTCCAAAACACTAACTACCTTGGCTCTGAAATTTACATGTAGTCAGTCACATTTTGTCATTACTATTGTCAAAACTATTAATACCTTTGACATGGTGAACCAAATCACATGGGTCAGCAACAAATCACGATACTATGCTCCAAAACTGTCTGGGAAAATCTTGAAATAAAGTGCTATTTCCATTTTACACCAATTCTATTTTTGACTTCTATCCAATTCGTAAAACTAAATCCTTTACCAAACACATTCATTACCTCACAAAATATTCTGAAAGTGAGCAGTGAGTTGGCAAGCCTGTCCAATGGTCTGTTTAAAAGATTTGCTTACTAACCCCAGCGCTGAGCCCGCAGGCAGCCGACAGAATGATATGATGTTATGACTTAGAATTATGGGAGCTCGGATTGTGTGTAGTCTCCATAAATCATCGCACGGTGACAGGAGGTGGTCCCCTAACTCGCTCAGCCCACCCCCGCTGGCTGACCTCCGGGGGCAGCGGCTTCCCTCGAGCGTCAACCCAAACAAAAAAGTGCTCCCATGGCTGCATGTATAGGGGTCGCCTGGGCCCGCTCCCCGCCCCGTCTTTCAACCTGAAGCGCTCGTGGGGATCAGAACATACAGTCATCAAAGGCCGACGGAGAGACGGGCAGAGGCGAGGAAAGTCACAGACACAGAGATGGCCTTCCTGACCTCTTCGTAATCCTCCGAGAGCAGAGGGGGTCTCCAGGTGGCCCACGGGGTTACACAGTATTAACCCTAATTGACCCCAGAACACCACTGTCAGAAGGAGGTGATCTACCAAGGAAACTGGAACAATGTGCAACAAATGTGTCAAAAATGTATCTAGATATTTAGGGGGACTTTTTGTGCTGATAATGTATTCATTTAGATTGCTATGTTGTAAAAATAACTTTATTATACCTGTAGAGATGAAGTATAGTTGTGCTCATAAGTTTACATACCCTGTTCGACCTTGTTTAAGCTTTTCAACAAGAAACTAGCCCAATGTCTCTGATCAAAACTTTACACATTGTGCATCTTGAAACAAACATCAATTTTGTCAGAGAGTCCTGTATTTCAGCTCAAGTGAGTTTTTCTTTGCTCCTGAACAATTTTCCTGGCAGTTGTTGAAGGTCATGTAAACGTTAGATCAAAGAAATTTGAGTAGTTTCAGTTTCATTATGATTTCAAAAGAGTAAACTCAGTTCTTTGACAATAAATGGCTTCGCACAACCAGTAAGTGGGACAAAAGATTTTTGTGCTATCATTCATCAGTCAAAAGATTAAAAGGGTATATAAACTGTATTTTAGCAGCAGTTTTTGCAGCTTTTTGTTCATTTCTTGACTTTGACGATATACTTGATATTGTAAATTTGCAGATCTTCCAAACAATAATTTTTCTTTCATTTAAAATCTGGGTAGGAAAATGTATTCCTGTAAAATCATAGCAAACGGTGTGACCATCGAGACCATGTGAAATCAAATTACAGTATTATGTTTTGCTTTTTGAATACAAAGGAGTTGACTCCTCCCACCTGAAAACGGAGATCAAATGGGTAGGGCCAGACCCTCTGTACGAAATGAGTACGAGGGGATGGTAAAACCAGGCTACATTGTTATAAAAAGACAAAAAAAAACAACTTTTGAACCTTTCCCAGACTGACGCTCTTATGCATTGTGTACCAGCACAATATGGACCCTGTCTGGTGTGACTAACATACATTATCAGAGTGAAATACACCATGGTCTATACATTCTAAAAATGTATGGATCTGTTTAAGGCTTTGTTCACACATTTGTTCTAACTGTCATAGTATAAAATATCAAACCCTCCAAAACCATGATCAAATTTATGCTGGGCACGTTTTCAGACCCTGGCTTCCATTATTGAATAAAACGTTGGACACATTTTTTTTAAATTCTCTGATCCGTTGAGGTAAAGTGATATTGTCTGTCTCAGGATGAGCTTCGTCGGACGCCTGCAGCTGGTTGGCAAGCTCAACTTTAACCACCTTCTAGAAATACTACAAAACAAACGCCTCAGATAGCAGCACATGGCCCAGACTCCTGCTCCTGTGTCGCTGTGAGGTGGTCCAGGAATGTCTGTAGTCTGCAACAGCTGAGAGGTCAGAGAGCACGCCTGCTTTCACCGGTCATCAATGAGGGGGGCAGCACGTGAGGGAGGTGAGAGAAGGATATATACGTTTCCAGAAAACTAAAAAATATACTGTCGGTGCATTGACTGTGCGCCAGCACATCTGCTGCGGTTCTGCTCAGCTGCACCAGGGGAAACTCGGAGCTGGAGCTCGTCTGTGGCTTGGGATGACACACACAGACAGCAAAATATGCACTTACTGCAGTCCCACTATCCTCTGCAAGGTTTAGTGTCAGGATTCATATGGTTTAACTCCATAAATAACAGTAACAGCGTAAACTCCAGTACGCTCCCAATTTGACAAAGCTTGCATAAGATTTAGGCTGTGTCCGAATGTCCACCCAAAACTCATTTACTATATAGTCCCGCACTGTATTGTAGACTAGTGGACTCATTTTGTTGGTGATTCAGACACTCTTCTCCCCACTTTCTCCTGACCACTGATCACGGAGGAGAAAGTTGGGAACAGCCTGTCCGAAATGTCAACAAGATGAGTGCACATCTGCTGTAAAGTTGGCAAAACTCTGCTGCTAATAATGGATGTCTGCGACCAAGACCGACCAAATTCAGGAGACAGTTCAATATTTATGGAAATATATAAGTTTTACTCAACATGGATTTTACATTAATGAAGGAAACAGCTTGGATTGTTGCATTTTAGAGTAGAGTAGAGAAGCTATCGATCTCAAGCTAAAGGTACGCGGCTAATGTTAGTAACATTTCCCCAAAGTGGGTTATACTGTATTTAAGTGGTATATTCATAAATAATCCACAACATGCCACTAAAGCAGTGCTTTGGAAAGTTTCCTTCATCCGTGTTGAGTTCATGCAGTCGACCTGTCGTTGTCGGCTGTTTACCTCCGATGCTCACAGTGCATTATTGACCCTCACTACTTTGTGGGAAATTTTCCCTACTTTTCGCTCTCTGGACATTTGGACACTCCTACAAAATGGCATGACTACTATATAGTGTCCTATATAGGGAATAGTGTGGACATTCGGACAAAGCTTTAGTTTATTTCTACGCCCTCTTCCAAAATGTATGCAGAGGTGGGCAAACTAACGCCCCACCTAGCCCTCCAATCCGGCCTGCAAAATAAAAGCGAGTTCCATATGCATTGGTTAAAAAGGGTAAAAACCACCAATGTTTTCAGTAACACAAAAGAGATAATGTATAAATGCCGTTATTGAGCTGCTTTTTCAATTTGTCGAAGTGATTACAGTCTATTTGAGTATTGTACTTGTTTCAATTGTCCCAAACATCAACTGTTCTCGCCCTCCAGACAAGTTCAAAGACCAAATGTGGCCCTTGGGTCAAAAGGTTTGCCCATACCTGGTTTACAACTATTAAGATACTTTTTTGACACAACCTGGAATATTCCGCAGTGTTGGCTTTAACCTCGGATGCCAGAGAGAGTGTTTTTTTTTTTTTTGCATTTCCAAACAGTGGATTAAAGGCTTTTGTGCACGCTTTCATCTATGAACAAGAGATCTACACGAGACAGCTTTGTGTTTTACATGTTCAATCATTCATATTTTACCACACAAGCCTAACAGCATAAGACTTTGACTGAAAGACAGGCTTTAACCACAACAATGTTAAACTGCTTTAGATGTGTTACAGAGAATAACTACAGAAACGGCTTTCGTTTCATGTGATAATGCAGACTAAGCAATGGAATGGCCGTCACCACATCTTTAGAACTATGTCTATACAATATTATAACCAAATTTAGTCTGCAGCCTTGACGGAACTAAAAATACTTGCATGGGAACATTTAAGATTCATATTCCCACTTTGGATAATTTACTTGAGGAGGGCTAAATCTTATTGTGGTGCCCATTGATACAGACATTCAATCAGTTTCCTTCTTGTACGGTTGTTCTCCCTAGCAACATGTCACAATGGCTGTCCAATCGTCTCGTGCTCTGGCTGCTGTAAGTGTTCCTAATCAGATCCTTGAGTGAGTTTCAAGAGAAGATTCCACCGACCCTTCAAATCCTTCGTTCATTCTTTCGGAGGCTAGATAAGAGTTTCTGACAAAAGCCAACCTGATTATTCAGCAGAACTGCTACACAGCGCTTTAGGCTTCCGCTTATTTCTTTCAGCATTCCCCTTTCTGACACTATAAATGTGCCTACGAGTGCACAATGCAATGATGTGATATGGCCTCTTCAACACAACTCCCTTCATCTCTTTGATCACAAGTTCAATTCCCAGGACTTTCTGTATTTCCATGTCTCTTCCTGTGCACAATATAAGCTCTTTCTCTAGAACAAGATCGAGGCTCAAGATTTGGACATGTGTTCCCACATGCACCGATCCAGCTTTTTTGCTTCCGATACGATACTTGGAGTTTGAGTATCTACTGATACCCAATACCAATGATACTAAGGATGCAGCGTTCTGATACTGGTATCGGAGCCAATACTGTAAAAATGTCAATATCGGGTATCGATTCCAAATATCCGATACTGAACCAATACTTTTACCAACTTAATTTAAGTGAATATGGGCATGATGTATGTCAGTTTAAAGCTCTGAACTAGTCGTTTTACTCTCAGCAATAGCACTATTGATCACTGCGCAAAATACTGCAGCTAGCAGCAGCACGCTAATGCTAGTTTCAACCAGTCAAGGCTGAGACAGAAACTATGACTGAATCACAGTAGTAGTAAGTAGTGAAATAAGCTCATATTTGCCACTATGTTTTCATTTTAGTTTGAGAAACACTGTCACAGAATCACTGATAAAACATATTTATAATGTATTAATAATGAGATCACTGTATTGGAAGTTTTCTATTTAATACTGTGTAACCCCGTGGGCCAGTAACTTTGTCACTCAGTGCAAATTCACAACAAATAAGTCATCTACAAGTATATTTTTGTGAAAATATCACAGTATCGGTTAGTATCGCTAGATATTCAAACCCCAAGTATCGTATCGTATCGGAAGCAAAAAAGCTGGATCGGTGCATCCCTAAACGATACTGTGAGATTTTCACAGAAGCAGGATGGTCGATGACATATTTGTTGTTTATGTAAAGAAACTGGTTTGTAGAGAGTGAAAAAGTGACTGGTCCTTTGTTACATAGAAAACTTCCAACATAAACTGATCTGATCATAAATGTACTGCAAATACGTTTGATCAGTAATTCTGTAGCAGTATTTCTCAAACTAAAATACAAACACAGACCTTCAGTGGCCAATATTATTTCACTACTTTAGCTTTCAAATGACATATAGCATCTCCACATTCATTTAGATCAAGTTGGTGAAAGTATCTTTTTAGTAACAGATACTGTATTTGGAATCAATAACCGATATAGTATTTTTCCAGGATTGGCCCAGATATCCGATACCAGAATCAGATTGGTGCATTAATCTGCTGCACTTGCTTTTCTGTGGCCCGACCTTTCACATTGTAGCCTTTCTGAATCCCAAGATGCCCATAACGCCACAGTAAAAAGATAAATTTAACTTTTCTTTTCTCTTCAATGGAATTACATCATCTCTAAAAATAACAGGTTGTACCTTGGCCTTGAACACAATGAAATCAAATCCGATATTTACAATGGACCTGCATGTGAAACAGCGTAAAACCTTGATATACACAGCCATTCCTGAGGCCTTCGTCATAGCTGCTCTCTGGGTGGTTACAACGCTTTGCTGCAATCCCCACATCATTTCAACCCCTGCCAAAATGGCCCTGGGTCACTTTGCTTTGCATTTCTATTGGCTGCTTGCCAGGCAGTGGTGATAAAGTGTGAAAGATGGTGGTTACAGGTGTTCAGGAGTGGTCTGACATCTGATAAAAGCACAAAAAAACAAGGATTTACGCGAATTAAAAGATTACTATTTACCCAAAACAGTAGACAATACTGGGAATCTAATCTTAGCACCTGTCATTGACAACGTCCCGTAAACAATCAATCAAAGTCAGGCGGTAATAGTAAAATGACTCAAAGTTAACCAGCTGTGGCAACATTTCCTGAAAGCCGTAATAACAATCTGGATAGAGAGAACGCCGGGTGACTGACAGTTACAGCTACGGCCCAAAAAGTAACTCGATTTTATGACGCATTTCACAGACTCTCGAAGTAGATCCGGAGAGAGAGATTTCCTTACAAAGGCGCTGACATGAAAGTAAAACAGTAAAGAAAAGAAGCCAGCATGACATGTGCAGGAGGAGATGGAATTCTGTGGCACACTGGGACCTGGAGTGGAGCCAAAGGGGTACTGTGCTGGGGTCAGTGGGGCTTTCTCCTATGGACTGCCACACATGTTGGCCATGCCCATACTGTCTAGGTACAAATGTTTCAAGATTTTTTACAGCATATGCTTCAAAAAGACAAGTACAATGTGTCTTGGCAGTGACAATAAGAATGTTTTGTTTGTTTTGGGTCTGGTTAAATTATCTCAGGTTGTTTCCTTTAAAATCTTGTTATTCATTGTTACATATGAAACAATGAAAATGCCCCAATTGTGAGTCAGTGCCTTGTTGTCATCCGCTCAGCTCTTTCTTCCTCCTCAAATTCAAACTGTCCCAAAACCATGTGTACATACCGGTGTGCAACAAACAACACTCTACGGACATAAATGTTAGTGGGAGTAGAAACAAAGTCAGATTCCTTCCAAATGTTCCTTCCTCTGAGGAGTCAGCTGTTTAGAGTCTGCGGCTACTGAGGTTCCACACCTGTCCACTCCACTCACAAAGAGAAAGGGCTGGGGTTTACATCCACTGTGTCAATTCTAACAAATAGGTTGATTCCATAAAAACAATTGGGGTGGAGGGAAGGTAAAAAAGAACTATGGTAGAATCTGAATTAATTGATTAATATGAAGAATTTGATGACTCAAATAGTTATATATTGGTTACAGCTCTTCATCTGGTATTTTGAAGTTATTTAAACAGTGAACCTATAAATATGTCCAAAGCTAATGCTTAGACCTCTAGATGAATTCTAACAGTGCCCTGTAAATAGATGAAAAGCCCCTCCTTTAAAAGTAAATCTAGAGCACCTTTTATTTTGGATGGCGAAGCGGCTGTAAGGCCCGTGCAACTGAAACCAGATGGGCCCTATTATGTGCAAGCTCTAACATGTGGATGTACTGTATGTGCATGTAAGCACGCTTACAAGAATTATGATTATTACAGTAGTGCAGATATGGAGCAAACCAGCGAATGCCAATGATTTGAGTATAAACGTAGTTAAAATAGTAATAAAACACATGATCGCAAGGCAATCATACCTAACGATTTTTAGCTCTTTAATGTGAACCAAATTTTTAGGTTTCGTGACTTCGTCCATTTCAAATATCCGTTCAAAAGACCGGCTTGTTATTTTAATATAGATGTTTTAAGAAGTCACTCTGATAAATCATATTCCCAACTGAATGATCTTGTGGTTGTCCAATGTATTGGACAATGATCTTGCTCTCTGTTCACAAATGAGATCCGTCAACGATTGACCTCACACGATAGAAAGAGTACCTACCTTTGCCCACACCAACTTAATAGTTTTGTTGTGTTGTTTTCAGCTCTCAAAGCTGTCAGAAACCCAACATTGCAGACATAAGGAGCCCACATGAGGTGAGTGAAGGCAGTAAATTCAGACATATCCTCTCAGATGTCTCCTCACTGGCCCAGTGCTGTTTGCATTGGCCCCCCAGTGTGACTCTAAGTCCGTGATCCCATTTTAGGAGTGTTTGAGTGAAGTGAGAAGCAGAGCGAGCGTCTCGCAGGGCCATATGATCTGAATGTGTTTAATTATTCCTCATTCTTCAGTGACAGAACATGACAGGACACCTAATATGACTGCTTTGAAGGGCCGCACTCGTCAAGAATGTAATACCAATCCCACTATTTTAAAGGTGTCGGGAGTTGGAGTGAGCTGGGCTGTCTGTCTGTGTTAGTTCATTCTTCAAACGTACAGGTTCAAAACAGAGCAAGAGAAATACTGAACAGGTTTTACACATCATTTGACCCTCAAGCTTGGAGAAATCATTGACATAGTACAAATATGATTATAAATGTCAAGACTTAAATTTAGCCTCCATAAACCAACCCAATAAACCCATAAACCAATTGTTGTTTTCCAAATACTAATTAAATATTGTAATATCTTATAATTTAAGAGGAGTAATTGAAAGAAGAACCATTCCTCACAGAGACAGATGGCTCAGCATAAATGTGACACACTGACACACTGGATCTACTGGGAGGACTGGCTTTAGAAAACCACCATAATCCACAGGTGATCTGATCTCCTTAAGACATGGTCCCAGCCCCCTCCCCATCTGGGACTAAAGCCCCCTGCAGCTCACACCAAACCGGACATACTGCCATAAAGCATATTTTAGCAGAAACCAAAGAGACAAACAACGGCGTATTGTCTTCCTTTTCTACAACCACTAAACTGTGAGCTGTCAACCTGGAGATTAAAACTACCAATTTGACTAAATTATAGTCAGAGAAAGCACCACAAGCCCGTCCCGGCAGACACAGTGAATCACGGCGAGAGCTGAGATTATAAAAGTTGTAAAAGACAAGCAGATAATCCACTCAGAATGTGTCACGTCTTATTACAGCCGTCACTCCTCTCCTGGGATCACAGTGTGGACAGAAGAACCTGCCTTTTAAAGCCACATTGGGTCATTTAGGGGCTAATAATGTACATAGTTAGGTAGTATTGTATGTATGGTATATTCAATTAACAAATGATTCAATACTATATGTCAACAAACATGTCATGAAGTAATGTGATCTGTATAAAATGTGCATAATATGTATTTAAAGTTACATTGTACTGACTTTATTCCATTTGTATTTTGCTGTGCATTGCTACAAAGGCAGCTGTCTCACAGAATGCAAAGCATGCATTTTTATTGCATAACAATCTAATTATGGCGACACAAAAGAGACTGTTATGGATCAAAAAGCACTGACAATCCAGGGGCTCTTTTAGGGACATAATTGGTTTTATGAATCAACACCAACAAGTTCATTCATGCCAATGTGGCACAAGTACGGCCAGGGACACACTCCACCACCTATAAGAGCTACATTAAAACTCAGTGTAACCAAAACACCAAGAACCCTCAGATACAATCAGACTCGAATGTTGGAACCAGTTACTGTGCCATGTTGGTACAGACAGGACTTTGGCCAGACTAGATCAAAGGGCCACAGGGGAAGTCGCAACAGGTGGCTGTCAACTTAGAAAGAAAGAGGGTCATCATCCACTTAGAGCGGCCACAGTCTGTCTGCCTCTGCCCAGGACTCACTAAGCAGCAGGTAACAGCAGGGGCACAGTGAGGCTCCACACAGGGAGTAAAGACACTGGATCACATCAATGAGATCGGCTTTATGTAATAGCCTCTACTATTTACTACACTTGTACAAATACTACTGTGGCAGGTTCAATCCCATTTCTAACCACAGCTCACTGTTCTGTGATATGGGCAAGACACGTTAGATATACGTGCATGTGGCATATGAATAAATGACGATGTATGGGAAAGTGGTTGATGAAGTGGGACGAAAGTTGTAACTATCTCTTGTGGAGTGTTACCCATCTGTTGCGGTCAATATTTATTTTAACATTTGTAAGAAAGAAAGAACATCTGTGTAAGTTCTTAGTCGTACAGGAGTTGTCCATCGTAGGCAAAGATTCTTCAGTCTTCATCTGTACTCTGTAGTTGAAGTGTAGGACGTTTCGGTCTTAGTCCAAAGATGACGATAACACTTCAACTACAGAGTACAGAAGACTGAAGAATTTGTAAGAACAGTCCAGGTAACACGGTTTGCTGTGTTTGGGGATTTATGCAATAGGTAAATGGCTATGACATTGCTGCTCTGACTGTACTGTTAATTGACGATAAAGTATTTGCTACAACTATAGTGAATACGCACTATTATTTAGATCTCGCTTGGCTCCGTTTGCAATACTTTTTTTGGTGAAACAGGAAAAAGAACACATCTGAAATCAGAGTGATGCTAATAGCTTTTCCAGGCTGTGGGTTATTTTTGAACCCGTACTTTTCCTCATGCTTTGCGAGATCACACAACTGAAATCAAATGACTGTAGTTTGTCTACAACTCTGCGTTTTGCATACATTGTTTACTGATCAGACATCCAGCGTAAACAGAAACGAGAGTGACACAGCTGTTAGTAAAAGATAAGCCATTTAGGGTCTAATGTTATTAAAGCTGCAGCGGTATTGACTTCTTCAGGTCGCGTGTGTCAGCACATGTGGCCAATCCAAAGCGTGCTGCATCGTTGCACTATTTCCTCACATTACTCAGAGACTCCAGGAGGCCCAATAAAACCAAGTGACAGAACACAGTAACTTTCCAACATAAAGGTACGTGTTTAAGACATCTGCTGCCAACGGCCATGCTTTGTTTCAGACTCCCGGTCAAAAGATGAATCTACCTCACAAATGAAGATTAACATGCCACTTTATATGGGGTAGCACTTTACCTTACATCACAGTACGGTAATAGGATGAAAAAGCATTGTAACTCATATTATAAAAAAAAGTGGAAAAAGGACAATCATAATCTTCACCCCGTATAAAGACTTTAAATTACCAGGAAACATGGCTGGCATTTTCGTGGTAAAATTATGGAAACGGAGCTGGAAATTGCACTATGCCTCATTATTCCTAGTTACCGTGCTATTTCCATCCTAGAAAAAGGAAAGCGTGACTGCAACTGATTTCACACTTATACGTAATTGTTACATTTTTAAATAAAGCACATCGAGTTTGTTTGTACTCACCGATGCAGGCATGGACTCTGACTGACAGCTGGGTCCGAAGAATGATGCTGTGTTTCTTTCCTCTCCTGAAAAAGGAACAAAGCAATGGTCAATTTTACACTTTAATTGTTTAATCTCTCAGTCCACTTGTTAAGCTTCTTGAGGGTTTTGGGTAACCTCCATCACACTGTTAAGTTAATTGTTTATGTTGTATTCTTTTGATAATAAAATAAGAAAACAATCAGGACCGGGGTGACTGCCAGGTAAAATGCCAAATGACAAGTCATTCAGGAAAGTGGGTAGGTTACTGGTTGGGACAGGTCTTTTAACATAAGTCCAATCCATGTTCATCAGGTTTTGTAGATTTTAGTCAAAAATGGCACCTCACGCACCATAACACTGTATGCTAATCTTGTCAAGATCCTTTTGTCCTCTACATGGTTAAGAAAAAATGTCCTCCAATAACAAAAGGAAACAGATAAGCTTGAAATTATTAAAGAACATGTAAAGCTTAGATACATTCTTAATACAGAGGTATAGAGTACTTGTACACTAGTATTAAAAAGTGACTGTTATTCTAGTCTTAAATAGGACCAGTTGCCATCTTGTCCCAAATTTACTCCACAGCCCGGTATCCTGCTAAACCCGGCAGATTTGGCTCTTGACAGCTCAGCAGGTAGAGTTGTGCAACACTTTTAATTGGACTTGCTGACAAATAGGCTTTTATTCCCTTATTACAAAAGCTGTATGAGTCTGGCTGGCTGGCATCCAACAGTAGGCTACCTGCTCATATAAGACGGCTCACACTATCAGTAGCAGAGCATTAGCATAGCATTAACTTTGCACAGCTCACTGACAGCCATTGATCAGACGATTAAATGACAAAAGAGGAAATGTGATATGCCCACAGTTATAAATACATAATGTACAGTATAAGGCACCAACAAGCTGAATATCTGTCCACGTGGATTTTGCACATGAAATAATATGGCAAATGTGTAACTAACTAAACTTGCTGCAACAGTATCCCTGTGATTAATCCAGACCTGAGGCTAAATACTTATTATCAACGAAACCCACTAAAGAGTTTCACACTCTTTTTGGACACGGTATTATGTATTTAAGCTAGTTGCTATTGCAGACAATGCTGTACCCCATAACAGGATCATGAGTTATTACTGTACTAATTACAGCAGATGGGTCAACATTCCTAAAGAACAACTCATCTTTAAAGTTGACCAGTTACTGCATGCGATGTACAGCTGAGTCAATGTCCAGAGCATCGCGGCCCTCTTATAGATCCAGACATGCCACGGGGCCCCCCCGGTAATTAATTCCATTCAAAATAATACATGTTTATACTCCAACAATATGGAAGTGTAAAAATGGCAATAACTTTGGGCTAAATATTATTTTTAAATTGTACATTTCTAGAAATACATTTTTTCAAAATCTATTCATTTTTATCTGATTTGTAGACAACCTTTTGGCCTCTCCTGCAGTGCCTCTGAGGACCCCAGACCCCTGTTTGGGAACCATTGGTCTAGACGTTAAGGCTGCTGCTCTTATGGAGGAACACTGTTCTGTCATGAGCGTCAAAGATTTGTGTCCTGGCTCTGACCATTTGCAATTTGAACAAAGCCTACAGGCCAAAAAATCCTTTAAAAAAGAGTTGACCAGGATGAAAGAGGATAAAACAATATGTATAACCAAATATGCAACCCATACAGAGTGATATTACTACAAAAGCTAAAAGTTTGTGAAAGATTAATCAGATTTATTTACATGTGTATAGCATAAACTAAGATAAGATAATTCTTTATTGATCTCACAATGGAGACATTTACTTAGGCCTCCCGCTGTTCAGGACGGGCTGGATGGGTCAAATGCTTCAGACATATTTCCCTTTGTGGCCTAAAAAGTGTACCTCATCCTTAATCAACAGTACAAAAACTATACATGCTTCCAATTGTAGCGTGTACCTCACAGACTGGCTTCTAAATCCTAAAGCAGAGGTGGAAGTCTGCCAGCGTAGTACTCTCTGGCTTCTTCTAAGACAGCAGTACTAATCCTGTATATAAAACTACACAAATGAGGGACCGCAGAAAGTGCACACAAATAAACTAAAGCCTAACTACTGCTTACAGAGCAATTAATAGCAGACAAGAAGGCCCCACTTAGAGCCACCGAATCAGCATTTCTGGTGAACACCTCTTGCCAGCAATGTGGTATCAAGGAGTGCAGGAAACTGGAAAACATAGCACAGGATTGACAAAAGCTTCATTTCTCTGTGGGGGAACTACACTCACTCATTAACCATTTTACCTGCGTTCAGATAGCCAGTAACCAATTAAACTCTGCCATTCGATTCTGTTAATACAAAACTACTCCGCAAACAGATTGGATATAGTGTGTTTCGTCTCTCTGTAAACGTTTAACTCTAAGCCCTACGATGTTTGACAATTGCTCTGGTTCTTTTCAAATGCACTTTCCGTTTCCCCCCTCCAAATGAAAGTCTTGTGCGCTCTGACAATGTCCAAGTGGGTCAGAAAGATGAAAATAATGAAAACTGTCCAGCGAGAGATGATGGGGTACGATTAGGAACCCTGAATACTTGAGGTTTGCAAGTGAAATAGGTCTTAACACAGGCTTCTAACCGGTTGTCAGACACATCAAGAGCACTCAATAAAGAATGAAGGGCATATTTGACACGATTGCTGCTGGCTTTCGTGCGTCTTTTTGACTCCAGTACCAAGGCAGAGGAATTTGGGGGAAAAAAAATTAAAAAAAGTGTCTTCTATAGTGCCAGCTGGACGTTTCACATGCTGAATCAATTAGACAGTCAATAACATGTGATCTTCTGAAGACGAACCATGGGAAAATGTGTCCTTGAGGATTTGACTAATCATCTGTCAATCACTCCCAAGTGAAAGCAATACCCAAGCAAAGAGGTAAGGCTTCACACATGAGAGATATAAGACATTTTCCTGTAGCAAATCCAGCTCTCTGCAAAAATCCTCAGCTGGTGAACAAAAGTGGAATTTGAATGAGAATGTTCAAACTGTTATGATATCACAGAAACACAACCGATAGCATTCATAAAGTTGGTATGTCGACTGGGTAATTAACCCAAAGAACAAACCTATCTATAACTGTATGTTTTATGCCTGAATTGATCATAAACTCATGAATCAAAGTTGGACATATAGAATAGGATAGACCTTCAGGCCCGCTAACATGGTGTGGAAGTGATTATGGGCCTTAAGCTCTTATGACATGGATCTCTGCTGGCTGTGCAGCGATCTGTCAGAGGATCACACCATAATCTGATTGTACAGAGACCAGGTATGACACAGGCACCTCAGGAATGTCATCTGTCATTAATATCAATTACAAGTGCAGCCCATGGCCAGTGATCAGGAGAAGGCAGGAACGCAGACAGCACATAATATGCTTTCCTGTGGATGATGGCTATGATCGCAGGGAAAAATGGAAAAAAGAGGGAGCCGTTAAAAACAAGTTTAAGAAATGGAGGTAAGACATTGTGGGAAGGACAAAACGTTAAATACAGTAACTAGAAAATCTGTAGTGACTGCAGCCATGGCAAGTGACTGGGATTACTGGACAAACCGGACAACTGCTATTTCATGTGACAATTAATACAAATACTGTATGTTCAGGTTCTTTATTTAGTAGTTCATATTTTGGACTTCAGACTCTTGAATGTTCATTTCTTCCTGGACATATTAAAAATGGCCAAAGTGAAGTCAATCTTGATTTCAAAACATGAATGAATTATCAAGTCAATAAAAAAAAACTGTAAAAAAAATGTGCCTAATATGGTACAGTATATGAGAGCTGTGTAAAGTTATTCCATGAAACACATTTAATGTCCAACTAGAGCTAAAACATTGTTGTTCCATTGTGATATTGTTCTCAAACGTTCAAGTTTGATGACGAGTGCACCCAAAAGTTACATTAAGTTGTTTTAAAATAACAAGAGTGGATGAAATGCCTTGTAAACTCCATAATAGTCATCATATCAACAATGCCGCGCCGTGGGGGTTTAAACTCAGCCATATCAGCGCCAGAATCTACCACCACAACACAACTGCCCTATTTCTTAAAAATAATTGGCTAACCACCTTAACCCCAGCCAGCCTCCATAGAAACCCCTGTGTGGGTTTAATGACACACATCTATACCTGCCTGTGCCAGCTGGCAGCCTGCGGAGCCTGACGAGAGAAGAAGTGGACTACTCTAACCTCACAGCTCTCAATAAGCACCTAACAATTTCACATGGAGTGAAGAAAAGGACACATCTCCGCTGTCCAATGGAAACATCAAATCCAGAGGGCAACTTATGAATTCCAAGTTTGACAAATAAATCTACACGTGATTGTGGTCCAGCCAACCAGACATGCTCATGCCAACTTCAGGCTATGAGTATTCAAAATATAAAAGTGATATGTGAGATCACTGTACATGCGAAAAACATGTGGGGTTAATAAAACAATTGGCCAGCAAATGTGCATGAAAGTAAAACATTTTAATGCTTTCTTTTCTTGATCCAGATCCACTTACGTGAGGTCTAAATCATATATAAGCAATTTACCCAAGTCTGACGGTATGGATGTGGTCGGGCTCCATCTGATGAGAACACAGCGCCGCACTTCAAATGTGTGGCGAGTGATTAGTTGCGAGATATGTCTACACCTCGTAAGTGGCTGCATGACTTCACTGCTGCTTCAGGGCTAGGTACTTCATGGGTCACCAATGAACCCCTACCATGGAAATTCTGCAACAATGGGAGAGTATGTAGGCCACCATTCCTTTGATATGGATGATAAAAACAAGCCGCTTTTTGATACGCCTCCCTCAGTGCTGTCTCCACACGCACAAGGGTCACTTTTCATACCACCGTACTGAATGTATTTTACTAAATCTTGACTCAGTCATCTGTCTAATTGCATTTTCAAATTACTGTATGATGTTATTTCTTACCCTGCCGCCTCCTGAAAGCCTTCCAGTTCATCTCTCTGCTCTGCCAGGGTGGACTCCAGGTCAAGGTAGCTCCCACTATGGGACAACTGCAGTGCACAATCATCCGGCTAAAAGAGAGGAAAGAGTGTAAAAATATTAGCTCGAAGAAATATCTTTATATACAGTCATAGCCACAATTATCAGCCCCCCTTATAAAATTAGACATTACTCTTGATTTCTCCATGAAAATTACCATAAACAGAAAGTGTTTGTTATTCTAGAAACTCTATACACTGTAAAGACAATGTCCAATACGTTTAAATAAGATATTTTATTGTTTACACCAAGTTTTAACAAAAAAGTAGCCTGGCCTTAGCCATCCGTAAACTCCGGTCAATTATCATTTTCCCTACATGTACGTCTGGGTCTGATCTCAGTGGCTGCGTTAACATCGGTTGAATTGAGTCGGACCATTCAGCGAGCGGGGGAGGCGGGTGTTGTAGGCCAGGCTAGCGAGTGGGTAAAATCAGATCCAATCGTTTCAAACTTTAAAAGGAGTTGACTCCTCCCACCTGAAAACGGAGATCAATTGTGTAGGGCCAGACCCTCAGTACGAAATGAGTACGAGGGGATGGTAAGACCAGGCTAACAAAAAAGGGCAAAAATGGTACTTCCAAAATTATTAGCCCCCTGGCCATTTATAGTCAATAGTGTAGCCTTTTTGAGCCACAACTGACAACAACCTCTTTGAGTAGTTGTTAACTAGATTTGCACACGTCTCCTGAGAGATTTTGGCCCATTCCTCCATTGCAAATTGTTCTAACTGGTCCAAATTGCATGGTTTCCGAGCATGGACATTCACATTCAGCACC
>OMNZ01019520.1:0-15136 GCA_900303255.1 Lesueurigobius sanzi | reverse complement strand
CGGTACCCAGCCCTACTTCTAAGTACCAAAAAGTACCATAGTAGTTGCCTGGATTTACCATTGTAAGTATCAATATTTCCTACTGTAATTACCAGAGAGTTACCTGTGAGATACCGAGCCGTATTATAAAGTGCCAACATGAACAGTGCGCCAATGAAGAACCCAATATGAGCTCATTACGTTTGTGTAGGTTCTCAGTCGTACAGGAGTTGTCCATCATGGGCAAAAATTCTTCAGTCTTCATCTGTACTCTGTAGTTGAAGTGTAGGACGTTTCGATCTTAGTCCAAAGATCGTCATCAGCTTAATAACGACGTGAGCGCGCTGTGGGTCTCCTGAGAGTAAACCAGAAGAAGGAGTTAACCTCTCAGTCCCTCCTCTCTTGGTGCTAAAGGTAGGGAAACATCTTAGCCTATTCATACTTAACATGGCTGGTTACCTCTGTATTGTCTCACCTTGGGCTAAGTTCTAAGGCTGTTGACACTTCCCTATGGCCATACTGCGCCCAGTATTCCAGGCTCATTAATACTGTGCACTTCAACTACAGAGTACAGATGAAGACTGAACTCATTACATTACACAAATAGACTATTCAATTAAAGTTCTTAAATGTCTTTGTTACTAATCGACACACATACAATATTTAACGCTAATTTCTCTATCGAGTCTGTGGTTCTTTCCAGTATTTTACTCTTTTAAGTTCTTTTTCCATTTCTAACTGGCTTCTCCCACTGTTTGACCGTTCTAACTGCATATTGAATGTAAAAGTCCTCCTCAACTGTGCCTTGCTGCACTGTAATTGTTGCTCTGGGCAGGTATTTGCGCAGATGCAGCCATAAAATCAGAAGTGAATGTACTGTACGCCATCAAGTGCATTTAATATTCCCATTCTTACTGTAAACACTAATTGTTTTTCAGCTCACATACATTACCGAGCTATTTCCCCCACCATTACGCATTAAGTGCATGCCGTTAATGGCGGTAGGGATTCTCCGCTGTGGGGCTAATCGCGTTAACTGGAGGTAACGCGAGCCTGGGAGCCACTCAAAGCCAGAGGTGTCTTCCTGTCGGCCATATTAGATTTAGCAGCGCAGTAATCGCATTCACAACCACTTCTGCCGCGATCCTGCACAACCATGATTGGATTTAGGGTCTCGGAGAAGAGCAGTTTCCACTTTTATTTCCTTTTTCTTCAGCTTGTCGTTTCGGCTGAATGTAACAAATATCACAGCCAGATATAAAACTATTGATATTGATTTCATTCCCGTCAAATCTTTCTAGTTTTGACTTATTTTTCTGGTATTCTCCCACAGGTTTATCTGGGACGGGATGGAGAGGTGGAGGTCTACGCCAATACAGTCATCCAGTTCAATTCTCCCATCAACAGTGATCTACTTTTGGACCATAACGGAGCGCACATCTATATCATGACCCAAAATACTGTAAGTGTTAAGAAGAATGAACCTTTTCTACCCACATGCTTCACTTTTAGCCTGATGTTCTTTGAGGCTGCTTTAGACCACTTTTGACAATGGTCTCAGGGCCGTCACCATACTCGCTGGGGCTCGGGCCAAGAAGGGTTCACCTGGGCCCCCTTCAGGAAATTGACTTCCTCATGGGCCCCCCTGGTCCTAGGGCCCCTGTAACTACCTAGACCTAGATGCAATGACATTTAGCCATCACTGTTCAATCACTATTCGGTCCTTCTCATAGTCTCTCAAACGTGCTGTACACTTGGAAAGAAAATGTTCACCTGCTGCACGGTGGGTGAGTTGCTAGCTCTTTCCTCACAGCCAGAAGGTCCGGGGTTCAACCCTTGGACCAGGGTGTGGCCCTCAGACCAATTTTTTGTCTTGTTGAATTGGCACATGTCGTTGGAGATGATTTTTCTGCAAGTTCAACAATTCCACACAATTAAAACCTCAAAAACAAACATTTTATTGTGAGACTTGCATTAAGGTTCCAGACTAAATAAAGGTGTGGGGAATGATATAAACCTCTCTTAAATTAACCAGGTGGAATCATCTGTGGCCCTCCATGCCTTGGACCATGTGTTCATGTTTTCCTTATGTCTTGGTGCACACAATAATTGTCTTATTGTCTAGTTCGTCCTAGACAAACTTGGTTCAATACCTCGCCCTGTGGTATGTTTGTGCCTGGCGTCACCAGCCTGACCCCATGTGTATGATACATCGGAAGACAGTGTGGGATTGCGCCATTGGCTGTCTTTGAAATTTGAGACTAGAGTATGGTCGAAAGCAATCAGAGAAACACAGATGTGATGTAAACCAAGTAGGAAAAGTGGTGAAAATTAGCTTTTTAAAATGGAAAGCCTTCAGAGCAGCCGGTTGTTGCAGTTTTAACAAAGGTCAGCTCATTCAAAACAGAAGATCGCTCCGTTGCGGCCGCCATCTTGACTAGTTTGTTGACTAGCTGAAAATGATGCATTGCTACCTCCTGCCTCCTGTGCTGTGATTGGTCTGGTTGAGTTCTCACCAGAGTTTGAGCCAGTTAACGGCACAGACTGTCTTCCAATGTATCTCATACAGTACATGGAGTCAGATGAGTTCCCAGAAATAAAGTACGGTTTACCTTGATATTTGCAAGGGGAAACTCTACCAATAGACAAAAATCAAAGAATATAAAACCTTGAAGCTGTCAACTGTGCTTATGATGGGCTTATGATGATTCATGATGAACATTGAGTCAATTACAGCGTTTATGATCAGTCTACAGCCCTAAAACTTCTGGTCTTATAAAAAAACAATTGACTTTTTTTGTTTAAATCAATACTTGTCTTTAGTCCTCTCTATTTAAATGTGTGTTACCTACTGGGCTGTGAACAGATGCCTAAACAACCATAGCCTTTTCAAGGTGTCTGGCTGATCACTCTGTCCCCAGATGTCTCCATAGAACGACATGAACATAGCACTTCATTCAACCTCCTAACAATTCATCATTTGTCGACATTTGTGGATGTTTTCAGCTTCTGGTACTTCCTCAAGCTGCGTCTCTCTGAAAATAAGAGCTTCAGAGAGTTTGTGGTGAAGAGCATAAAGGAAACAGAGAGGCCAGCTGGCTGTAGAGGTCAAAGGTCCCGACCCCCACTGGGTCTGGTACAACAGTCAGCGGGAGGGTGCAGGTCAGACACAACAATGAGACTGATTGGAAAAAGTGGCCCGTATTGTGGTGGCACACTCCCTACAGCGGCCCAGTGCGGAGAGCGGAGAGCTGATAAATGATTATGGGAATTATGGGAATTTGAGTCCGGGGTCTGAATGGTGTTGACAGCTTTAGCCCAATGTTCAGCGATAGCTTTGAGTTTGAGTAATGATCCTCATCTAAACCCATGTAATGCTCCTATATACATAACGCCTACAGCAGTTAAATTTGGTCTGGTTTGGAGTGACAGGTGTGGAGAGTAAGAGGGCTCTTATGAGATTATTCATTAGTTGGGCAGACTTTTGCTGACTTTTGCTCTAGTGGCCTTCAGCCTTATGATATTCCAAACTAAAATGTTAGTCTCAATCATTTTGAGCTGTGTTTATATTTGGTCAGTAAATGTGCACTGTTATTGAGTCAGACACTCTGAGTCCTCACTTACTTTGGTCATTCGACTGAAAATACAAGTTGGAGAGTATTTAACACTTTATTATGACCATTTTATTATATGGACAGGATTATTAACCTGGCAGAATGTCAGGGTGTGTACACTTCATAGAATTTGAATGATAACACAAAAACCTTCATTTCACTAATGGTTAGTGTTTGCAAGAAGCCATTTATTGTCAACAAACCTGTCTGTTGTTTACGCTTTTCAACTAGAAACTACCCTAATGTCCCTGATCAAAAGTTTGCATATTGAGCATCTGGAAACAAACTATTTTGTCAGAGAGTCCTGTATTTCAGCTGAAGTGAGTTTTCCTTTGCTCCTGAACAATTTTCCTGGCAGTTGTTGAAGGTCATGTAAACGTTATATCAGGGACATTTGAGTAGTTTCTGTTTCATTATGATTTCAAAAGAGTAAACTCAGTTCTTTGACAATAAATGGCTTCATACATACTAAAAATTCACCTGAAACATACACAGCCTGACCAAAAAAAAGGTGCTCCGCCAAAAAAGTTGACACACTCTAATATTCCATGGGACCGCCTTGATTTATTTTATTACAACATTACAGACAGTGTTGTATTCATTTTTCACCAAGATTTTGCATTGGTGGTGGGAGAGTGACACCTCTGTGCCAAGCCACCTCTCATCCCAAAGAGACTCAATAGGGTTAAGATCGAAAGACATGTGACCTTTATCATGCTTCTAAACCAATCACTCTTTCCCAATGTGAGCCTGATGAATCCTGGCATTGTCATCTTGGAATATACCCGTGCCATCAGCAAAGACAATATCCATAGATCGAATAACCTGATCATACAGTGTCAACATAGTGGGTCAGATTTTCATTTACTACACAATTCTCCCCAGACAGCCAAAAATTAAAATTCAATATTCATTAAAAAAACTTCATTCCAGTGCAAGACCAACATATTGGCTCCTGAAAATCATGATTCACAACCTGTGGTCGGAGCAGGTCAGTTTTGGGAGCCCTGCAACGATAACAATCATTTTGTCCCACAGACCAAACTAAAAAAGAGAATCGACCCAATCACTGTGCTGGATTACTGAATTAAAATGATACTAATGAGTTTAATACCTAATAACACAATAAAACAGTTAAAAAATAAGCACAGGAAGAGCCAAAATGTTGTGTGACATTAGACACTTTTATTTTAGTTTAAAATGAGTTCTAACCTGTAGCAGGACATGACTGTCAGTAAACCCTAAATCTTTGGCCCAACATACTAGCCCCCAGGCACCTTCAAAATGAAGAGGAAAGATATACGTTTTCTGCTTTGATTGTGTAGTATTTAGGCAGTGTAAAAGTACCGTTACAACACGTACTTTCTGTTAAATGAAGGCCTGCCAGTACAGTATGGTCAATTACCAAGAACCCAAACCTGAAACTTGAAGTCATCACCACAGGCCACATGAAATATAACTTTTATCAGTTCTAAATGCACAAAAGGCACTATTAGAAAGAGGACAGACCAAAAATGGGAGAATTGTGTAGTAAATGAAAATCTGACCCATGTGTATTTTATTGTATTTTCTTAATGTCACATGGATGGTCCAGATTGAGCAGATTGAGCAGATTGAGCAGATTGAGCAGATTGAGCAGGGCGAGTTATAATCATAGTGCTGTCGTTTGTGGTTTCAGGTGGAGAAGCGTCCCGTGGCCGAATGCGGAGAGCACACCGACTGTCAGTCCTGCCTGTCGACCAGAGACCCGTACTGCGGCTGGTGTGTGCTGGAGGGCCGGTGAGTCACGGCTGACCCCCAGGCCTCCAGCTTTGTGCACGTGTAACTGTCTGTGTGTGTGTGTGTGTGTGTGTGTGATGCATTCAGGTGCGGTCAGCGTTGGGAATGCCGGCGGGGATCTGTGCACGGTCACTGGCTCTGGAGCTTCAACCAGAGCCAGCAGTGTCTCGGCATTCAGCAGCTCAGTCTCTACAACATCAGCCGCGGAGAGAACACTGAGGTGAGGATGGGGGGATGTGAAACCAGCTAATTTTGGATGCGAAAAATGGCTCTTGTCATCTTTTAATCCATGTTTATGTAATTCAGAATCTGTCAGGACTGCTAATTCTACATTTCAGCATTAGTCCTCCTGTTCTTCTATTCATTATTTCAGTATTAGTATCAATAAAGGTGTGTATTGTGTCATTTACTATCCTATCCTATTGCTACTCCTGTGTTTCTGTATTATGGCAGTCTCAATCTCAACTTGTCTGGTTTCAGTACAATTTCATTTCCCCACGGCAGAATAAACTCTGTCTTGATCTAATTGAATACACTTAAAACTAACCAGAGATTGAATTTAGATGATAGAAAAAGAATTGGCCTAAAACATGTCTACCGATTGGATATGACTGTTGAGGGATTCCAGATGCAATTAGCCTAACCGGATAAGTGTAGCTGTCCAGGCCGTCTGTTGCTATTGTACCAGAATGCATTAAATATGATGCATTATTTCCTCTTAGATCACAGTGTCAGTCGAAGGCCTCCCCACTCTCAGCAGAGAAGAGGCTTACTCCTGCTTCTTCCATGACACCGAGTCCCCCGCCGTTCTCACCGACACCGGAGTGGTGTGTTCTACTCCTGACGCGGACAGTCTGCCTCCCATCACACAAGCAGATGGTACTAAAAGCCACCATTTTGTCACATGTAAAACGCTCGGAAAGTGATAGACGACTTGTGTGTTTGTGTGCAGACTACGTGATGGTCAGTCTCTCGCTGCGATTTCTCAACGTGACGGTGGCAGACACAGAGTTCACCTTCTATAACTGCAGTCTGGTTCAGCAGCTGTCAAGACGGAGACCGTGAGTAGATGCTTGCACATGCAATCTTTAAGTTTATAGTTGGTGTTCAGATTACAGGCACAGGTAAATGGTGGCTAATGACAACTGAAAGCTCTGCAATTAATGTAATTTTATCTATTCATTGGGATGTTTACAACCAACTATTACAAAAACTTTTTGACTTGAGCTCAATCTATATTATAGGCCCTTTTGTTTACACAAATGAACAAAATGTGGGCATTTTAGCATGTTATTTGTTTGTTATAAAGGTGCATTGTGGATCTTGTAGGCAAAAAAACAACAAAAAAACTTGATATTAGTGTGTATTATATTATTATTATTAGTTGTAGGTTCTCTCTAACCTACCACTAATGTGCCAGATTGATATGTGTAGCACTCTGATTTGAGTTCTACACTCTCTGGAATGGCTCTTACTCAATCTGCTCGTGAAAGAGAGCAATACTTCAAGATAATTGGGTGACACCCTAACACCCGTTAGTACCCGCCCTACCGTACTTTTGCCGAATCCATCCATCCATCCATTTTGTTCCGCTTTATCCGGGGCCGGGTCACGGAGGCAACAGTCTGAGCAGAGATGCCCAGATTCCCGATCCACACACCTCCTCCAGCTCTTCCTGGGGGACCCCAAGACGTTCCCAGGCTTAAAGACATCGTCTTTCCAGCATGTCCTAGGTCTTCCCTGGGGCCTCCTCCCAGTGGGACATACCCAGAACACCTCAAGAGGGAGGCGACCAGGAGGCATCCGAAACAGATGCCCGAGCCGTTTCAACGTGCCGAATCCAGTTGTGAGAAAAGCAAAAAAACAAACCAAAAAAAAACAGTCAATTGCGGCATAAAAAAGTAAATCCTTAGATGTAGCCATGTTTGTTATTCTTCAGCGTTTGTCCCGCCTTAAACCCTAATGCAGGCACGTCATTGGTCCCGCAAATAGCTGAGTCGAGCTGAGCGTAAGTGATTGGAGTCTTTCAAGATGTATTTTCCTGAGTTTGTGAAATCAAAAATCTTTCAGAAATACATCAGCGCAAGATTATGTTCTCTCTGCTGTCGGAACCATTTGATGGTTAAAAACAATTGATCCTGGAGCGTCATAAAGGCTGCTTTGACGGAGAGCAAAGGCGACATGCTAACCACCCATAGAGCCACTGGGGCACTAAAATGTAATATATGCACAAATTATTTATTTTCACATAAAAAGTTCCACAATGCACCTTTTGAATATCTGATGTATTTTAACCCTTTGATTTTTCTATGCCACAATAACCAAAATGATTATTTTTTACCATTATCAGGCAGCACTATGGCAACTGTTATTCGTTAGCGTAAATTAATTCATTCGAAAATCACAACATTTCAGTCAGATCAAAGGCAAAGATTCTTCAGTCGTCATATTTACTCTGTGGTTGAAGTGTAGGATGTTTCGTTGTTCATCCGAAGATCATTGTCAGTGTCTTTGGATGAAGAACGAAATGTCCTAGACGTCAACTACAGAGTAAAGATGGCGACTGAAGAATCTTTGCCTGTGTTGGACAACTCCTGTACGACTGAGAGCTTACACAAACATTTCAGTCAGACGTGACTTGTAACTGTGTTTTTTATTACAATTTATACAGATCAAATTACCTTTTTAGTAAATGTAGCAAGGTCCAGGAGAAAAAGGTTTTCTTCTTCAAATGCCTTCATTTCAAAACTATGACTGAGACCTTACACCAAGAAGAGCAAAAGAGCAGATTTCAAGTTCACATCTGGCATTCCTTTCAAGAGCGGCATCCAAAAGAAACAAAATAATATTTAGCTACTGCTTCCTGAATGTGAAAGGTAGCCTGGAATCTCTTCATGAAATTGACTCTGATCTTAGGGCTCAAGTCTACTTTTATGTCTGGCACTCTTGTCCATAAATATTTGAGGTGGGCTCCCTCCATGTCCCGCTGACATCTGGCCCGTCCTCTTTCATCTCCTCTCTCTCTCTCTCTCTCTCTCTCTCTCTCTCTGTTACAGGTGCCAGGGCTGTGTGAGCAGTCGCTGGGGCTGTAACTGGTGCCTGCAGCAGCACCTCTGCACACACCAGCACACGTGTGGACAGGGGCTCATGATCTACAACCAGCATGTGAGTGGAGACTGGATATATTAACAGATGAGAGGTTGTGCTGTCTTAAAGGTGTTCGGGGATTTGTTTAGTAGGACTCTGTGTGACCTGTAGGGCATTTTTTTTAGAGAACTGATCATGAGAACTATATTTTACAGAACAGCTGTGTTTGACATTGTTCCAGATTGTTGCATATGCAGTATCTCTATACAGTACGTCCTTACTCATTTCAGTACTGGTCGAAAAGAATACACACAATAATATGGAATATAATTAGTTAATGTAATACAGGGTTCTCCAACCTTCTTTTCCCTTTTGAGCTACTTTTACATAACCGAAATAGCAGAGAACTACAGTTGTGCTCATAAGTTTACATACCATGTTAATCTTTTGTCAAAGAACTGAGTTTCCTCTTTTGAAATCATAATGAAACAGAAACTACTCAATTGTCCCTGATCTAACGTTTACATGACCTTCAACAACTGCCAGGAAAATTGTTCAGGAGCAAAGAAAAACACACTTCAGCTGAAATACAGGACTAATACAGGAAATTTGTTTCAAGATGCACAATATGTAAGCTAGTTTCTAGTTGAAAAGCATCATTTTTGTCAATAAATGGCTTCACATGCAATCACTAACCATGAGTGAAAATCTATGCAATGCATACGTTTCTGTCAGGGTACAGTATGTAAACTTTTAAGCACAACTGTACTTAGAAAATTGAGTTTCTTATTAATACTGTATTTAATTTTTTTTCCCCAAATATTTGTAGATTCATAATAGGGCTTCATGGTTTCACCGTAAGGTTGTTGTTGAGTGAAACCATCTCAATGTCATGCTAATGAGCCTGGACTACTGGACGGAGCAGGGCCATAGGGAAGTGTCAACAACCATAGAACTTAGCCCAGGGTGAGACAATAGGGAGGTAATAAGCCACATTAAGTATGAATAGGCTAAGATGTTTTCCAACCTTTAGTACCAAGAGAGGAGGGACTTAGAGGTTAACTCCTCCTTCTGGTTTACTCTTAAGAGACCCACAAACGTGTTTAAGTCTTTATTCACTGAGGAAGATCATTGGACTAAGATCGAAACGTCCTACACTTCAACTACAGAGTACAGATGAAGACTGAAGAATCTTGGGCTACAAAGGAGTAAAGAGTTCCACCAAAAATACATAAAGTCAGCGGCAGGTTAGATAATCCAATGTGCACAGAGAAAATCGTATCCATCTTTGCATGATAATGGCGTAATGTGAAAAGTCCGACACTTCAACTACAGAGTACAGATGAAGACTGAAGAATCTTTGCCTACAGTATCTACTCCTTAGTCACTAACGGTGACTGTAAGAAACTCTTTCTACATATATCTTTGCATTTTTGTTAATGTCAGACATGCTCTCCTGTTTAAAGCCATAAACCTATTGAGCAGTTTAGTTATTAGCACACAACCCTACTTGATAAATCCCTGAAGGCCACTCTGCCAGTTTAGCAGTGAGTGTGCTGTGCATGCTGCCTCCGTCAGACTGCATGTCCGGCGATCCATTGGTTCTGTTTGATTATGTTATTATCATTCGTGCTTCTACCTTTTTGTTTTTTGTCCTCCCCTTCCTCTTTTTATTTCTTCCCATCATAAAGTTCAACCCGCCCACACCAACCATGCCGCCTCCCACCAGTAAACCAACTACACCACCTACCACTACTACTTTCACTACAACAACAATAACCACTACAACTACTACTACAGCTGCTACTACAAAGTTAATGACTACTGCTACGTCTACCGCCCCGCCCACTGTCCGGATGACAACCCAAACCGCGGAGGCCACGACCGTTCCCACGCCGGTGCCTCTCACAACGCAAAATCCCAACTTACCTTTCACTACCGCTTCCTACTCCGAAAAGCTCATGACCCAAGCCACGACGAGTGTCACATCCACACCGGCAAACACAGAGGAAGAGGCCCGAGGAACCACAGCGGCGGCGTCCGTCACGGAAGAAACGCTGGTCAACGCGACTACAGGGACTACGATACCCAGCGGCACCGGCGGCCACGAAGAGATGAGGTTCCTCGGTCCGTCTGGGGAAACTCCGGGGTCGTCCTCTGGCGTCAGCCCCACCGCGTCTTCTGAAATCGTGCTTTTGACGGATTTCGCCACCGCGGCTGATGGGGAACTGGCTGGTGTGGAGACAGAGGCTTGGGGGAACGAATGGGACAAGACCGGAGAAGGAGAAGAAGAAGAAGAAGAAGAGGAGGTGGTGGAGAAGGAGGAGACGGATGTGTTCACTTTGGAGGGAGACGAGCCTGAAGTTTTTGTGCCAACGGTTGAAAGTGATGCTCTGTCCGTGGCAGCAGGGGTAGCGGCTTATCAGTCAGACTCTTCAGTTGAGCCATATCTGCGGGTGAGTGGAGACAGCCCAGTGCGCAACAAAAACGATTTTTCTTAGTGATTACACATTTTACCAAGGCCTTTTGTCTTGAAACACAATTACTAAATGTTTAATTTCTTTCACTGATCTTCTCAACTACATTATTAACATTATTAATCCCACTCCTTCATTCAATAAGCTAAATCAGCGTTATCAGTACACAATATATTCCGGTCAGAGTTCACGACTACCCACGATGTCAACAAAGCCCGATAAAGCCATACTATGGGAGTGGAACAACTGACTATTACAAGTATTTACATTGCTTAAGGTTGTTTTAAGGCAATATGCCAGGTTCCCATTGTTCAGTGTGTGACTGTCCCAACTGTACGCGGGATTAATAAGTAGATGGAAGAATTTTGCCCTATTAATGATAATTGCTGGTCATTTTATGAATATTGTGTCATTAATAACAGACGCACCTACATTTACCCGTAGAAGTGCACTCCATATGCTTTAATACGAGTGCGTGAGTCCAAAACACCTCCGTATACAGATGATCTCAGTAACGCACAGCAAATAGGCTATTTCCATTTATGAAAGGACTCATGAGAAAGACGCGTAACTTCCCCAAATCAGACACAGGGCTGTGCGTGCGGACATCATGGAGAACACAATCCTCCCATGCCCCATGTATCTGCACAGTAACTCAGACTATGTGCTATATCACTGGCTGTTCAAGCTCTCCACGGTGTCTGCTGCGCGGTGGAGGATCCCCTCCCTACATGGCTTCAAGGGCCAGATGAATGCAATTGTCTCACCGCTGAAATAGCAAAGTGCAGGGTCAGTTCACTAAAATAACAGCCAATAATGATTCACGGAGCAGCTTTATGGCACATACAACAAGGTTGACAGCCTCCCGTTCGTGCGGTTTTGTTAAAACTATAACTTTTTGAAATGACAATGCCCAAGCAAGGGCCACGAGTTCTTTCTTTTTCTTCCCGGTAGCACTGTATCCCCTTTTCTTCTAAATTCTATTACAACACCGACTTTATAACGCTCAAATTATTCAATATCTGTGTCACAGTCAGCCATGTTTACAGTTTAGGATGTGATCTGGGTAATCCTGACCTTTTGACCCGGACCAGCATACGCTGCGCGCGGCGAGATGCCGAATCCGCTTATTCAGAATGTCAGGTTATGATTGCACACACTATCTTTCTTGTAATTTATTCTAATGATGATGAGAACAGAGCAGTGATCTGATTCATGTGACGCTCTGCTGTTTTGGTGATAACGTCATATTGTTATTCAGTGGTTTTCCTGTTTAGTTTAAAAAGTGCAGCCACTTTCCCACATCCACTCCTCCTCTTGGTCAGCTTTGGTCATGCTCATGTACGTGGTTACGATGCAGGGACACATCGATTTAACCAATCACAGTGGAGTGTTTCAGATTCAGAAGCTGCAGATGGATAGCTACCACTTGAACGCAAAATAAAAGATACAAAGAACACATGAATCATAATACAATGTTGTATCAAGGCTCAACATGTGGCCCTGATTATAATTATTCCAGCTATAATGGTATTTACTCACATAAATTAAATGAGTTTAAGATCTCTCAGCACTAACTCACCTCCCTCTTTACTCCAGGCGCCATGTTACAAAAGCCCAGTCGGTTTTCATCCTCATGTTTCTTGCATGATCCTCCATTTGCATGCTTCATATTTAGCTTTAGTGTCTGTTAGTCTTTGTTAGTGTTTGTTTGGAGGCCAGTCAACTGTTTTATGCTGTTTATTAATGGTGGCTTGCATGAAGTGTGTGGATATTCTGCATGAGTAATGAAGTAAAAAGAGACTGACCCACAGTATATGTATGACGAAGGTGAATATTTGATCCTTACAATGCAATCCTGTTTATTTATGATTCATCTAAATGGAAAACGTACCCTTTCTTTGGTACAACTGAACTATGGAGAAAGAGCTGACTTATTGTTGAAGCTCAAACCTGCATTGTGTATTTTGTTGTTGATCATGTTTGTATCTGTATGTTTGTTCTAATGAATGCCTGAGCAGGAGTGCCCTTGTGTGGATAAAGTTCAGGACTCATCTCTTCTGCCTGTGAACGTGGAGAGGAAGATCACTCTGGTCGGACAGCACCTGCACTTGTTCCAGGTAATCTGCCACTTAAATAGTTTATTCAGTAGATACTAATACAGTGAAATGTTGGGTTCAATTTAAGGCGAGACACTGCTGGGAAAGAAATGAAGTTGATGGTATCGATTTGTAACCTTTGCTGTATAAAATTGGCTATACTTTTAGGGACAAAATCTAAATAATGGACAGAGCGAGGTGGTTTTATTCATTCAAAGTAGTGCAACTGCTTTGAGTTACTTTTGGCAAAATATAAACTGAAAATGGTGAGAATAAGGCCACAGTGCAGTCACTGATCTCCTTTTCCTCAGCCGTCCATATTCTTTTGTTTTGTTTTGATGACAATAGCTGCACAAGGCTCTTTCTTGATTTGATGCTGCATCTTATTTGGGGGGAATTTAACTTGTAGCTTCAGTTACTTACTAATTATAATTCTAATACTGGATTTTGTTTAAATAATGTATGATTTTCCTCAGTTACTGAAAAAAGTGTATATTTCTGTAATTAGTTACTTTTGTAATATCACCCCCAACACTGGTGTTATCTACTATTTGTTCAGATGGGATTTTGGATAGGTTGTTTCATTTTTGAATATTCTAGTTATATACGTGAATAAGTCTAAATCTAATTTGCCTTGTTTTTGAGGTTCAAAACTCAATAAATCAGGCTAGGAATGAAATGTCCTTTCTAAATATTGTTAAGTCCAAGACTGGGAAGTTTAGAGTCTGTTGGAGCTACTAAAGTGGAGCTGTTGTCGCCACAATGTGAGAAAATTGAGCAAACTGCCATTCACTTTACAATTTCTCATATAGTTCTTTGGAGAAATGTTGAATTAGAGAAATAAGTACACTTATTATAAAGATTAGGTCATTTACCTATTATTTATTATTCCACGTGAAAGGTTTTGCCTGCAGTGCCTCCCCTTCAATAGCCTCTTCAATAGATACTAATACAGTAAACTGTTTAAAACCAGGGTTATCTTCTGTACTTCCTCTGTACTGTCCTCTGTCCTTCAGGATGAGAGTCTGCAGTACGAGTGTGTGCTGGACGTGGAGGATCACTCTGTGGTGGTGGAGGCCTCAGTGGAGCAGGACCTGCAACAGCCCACTGTGTTCTTCATCACGTGTCATCCCCACCAGGTCTCAACTAAACTCTCTAAGTGTATTTCTCCATTTCTCCACATAGCCAGGGAACACTAGCCCAGCAATCATCCATCTTAGCAGTCCAGCCCCACACGTTCAGTTTCATGTCGTGCCTCAATATCGTTGTGCATTAATGTATAGTTTCTCCTGTGTTCCAGTATGCCTATTCTTCCCTGAATGAGGAATACCAGGCTACTATCAATGTGAGGAGAAAGAACCACTTCCTCATCGACAGCTCAGAGAATCTTCACGGTGAGTATGGGCAGCTATTTGGGCTTACCACCAGTGTTGGGGAGTAACTAAATACATGTATTTAAAATACGTATTCAGAATACTCATTTCGAGTAACTGTATTCAGGTACAAATACTCTCTCATTTGAGGGTATTTCGAATACAGTTACTTTTCAAATACCAAAGGAATACAGAGAGAGAGAGAGGAAGGAGAGAGAGAGAGAGAGAGAGAGGAAGGAGAGAGAGGAATGAGAGAGAGAGGAATGAGAGAGGGGAAGGAGATAGAGGAAGAAGAGAGAGAGGAAGGAGAGAGAGAGAGAGAGAGGAAGGAGAGAGACAGAAAGGAAGGAGAGAGACAGAAAGGAAGGGGAGAAAGAGAGAGAGGAAGGAGAGAGACAGAAAGGAAGGAGAGAGAGAGGAAGGAGAGAGAGAGGAAGGAGAGAGACAGGGAAAGAAGAGAGACAGAGAGGAAGGAGAGAGAGAGAGGAAGGAGAGAGAGAGAGGAAGGAGAGAGAGAGAGAGAGGAGAGAGAGAGAGAGAAAAGAGAGAGAGAGAGAGAGAAAAGAGAGAGAGAGAGAGGAAGAAGAGAGAGAAGAAGGCGAGAGGGTGAAAGAAGAGACAGAGGGAGAGAGACAAGAAGGAGAGAGAGGGGAAGGAGAGAGAGAATGAAAGAAGAGAGAAAAAAGAGACAGACAACAGTTGGTGTAAAAGTGTTGCTACATATTTTT
>OMNZ01019518.1:0-18691 GCA_900303255.1 Lesueurigobius sanzi | reverse complement strand
GAGAACCATTAGCCGCGCTTAGCTGTGGGCCGCAGCCATGGCGCGAAACATCCGGGCCAGTGGGGCGGACTAAACTCTTCTGAGAGCCAGAGTCAACCAAAAACCGACGTCCTGACAGGGAGTCTTTAATAAAGAGCAGCTCACCTTGTTCGCCAGCACCCACAGCCGCTACTGAGCGCCGGCCACCACGTTTCCCGACACCTCATATGTGCAGGGCGGGACACAACGCTTCGCTTTGCTACCAAACGTCCGGTGGTAGAAACAAAAGGAGCTGCCAAGCGGGCTCCACTGCCGGGTCCTCCGCTGCAGTCTGCTGGGGTCCTGCCGTGGTACTCTGCACTTCGAAACGTCTGGTAGCCAGCAGGATCCGGTCCGCTTCCTCCGCTAGGCCTCGGAAATCACCACGGCTAAACTAGGAGAGTTAGCAAAAGGGGAGCTGGTGCAGGAAAAGGTGCGGGAAAAGGAAACCGCCAACATCCGAACCAAGGAGCGAAAGCATATTGTCCATCAGGTCTACGGCCGTACCGTCTCCTAAACCAGAAAGGTTGAGAATCTTATCCACTCTCTCCGCTGGAGACGGGCTGAATCTTCGTAGTAGCTCTTTCAGCGCGACGTATTTCCCGCGTACAGGGGGGCTACTTAGCAAAGACATAGCCCGGAAAGTAGACTGCTGGTCCAGGGCAGCGACGACCAAGTAGTACCTGGAGTCGTCCATGTCCACGCCGCAAAGGTGAAGAAGGGCCTCGACATGCTGAAACCACGAGGCTGGATCGCATTGCCAAAACCCTGGAAGTTTAACAGCGGGGACGGCAAAGCCGGCTGTGCGAGCGTGGGAGACAACGGAGCCGTATCCGAAGTCGGAGCCGAAGAGGAAACGTGGTTGTCTTCCACATTTGACATGCTCACAGTCGGGGTCACCAGTGTGGCGGAGAAGAACGAGACACAAGCGATGTTTGTGAGTCAACTTTAATCTTCTCAAGCCAACAACAAAATGGCTGAACACTTAGACACACCCCTCAACCCCAAAGGCTGCTGGGTGAGAGACACCCCATAACATGTACATCACAATGTAAACTTTTGGCCTGTGGTGGAAATAAACTGTATTTGGGAATAAAGGCCAAAAGTATGTAATTTCACATTATTACACCAAATGTTTAATGTTTTTCTGCTTGATATCATTGTTAACACCAATAACATTTTACAGCAGGGGTCCTGAATTGCCTGCATGATCATTTTGGGGGTTGCGGCCTGAAAAGTTCTGGAATCCCTGCTCTAGCGCTCTTCCCAAGCCCCTCATCGGGTGCCCCAGGAAAACAACCAGGCGCACCACTTAAGAAGCATCCCAAGCATCCCAAAAAATGCCAATGCTTAAAACAATACATTCAGAATCCACGTAGACACCGATACTGTATTTGTGTGTTTCCAGGCAAACAGACACAAGCGTGTACAGGACTGTGCTCGCTCACCAGGCCCCTCTCTGTGAAATTGACTCCATCACACTGAGAAACACCGGGGCGCGCTTTTATCGACAATCTGACATCCACGTTCGATCGGTGTGTCTGTCCCAGCTGCCCAGGTAAATCTCCAAAGTTCCCAACGGTTTTGAAGTTTCTAGTATCTAGTGTGGCTGAATGTCCTTTCAAGTGGCAGCAATATCGCGCCTGTATGACTGAAAGATTGCCACCACTTTTTAGTAATAGAAGAGTATTTTACTTCATTTTTGCTTATTGAGAAAAAACTTTATGGTGGAAAGACCAGGTCATTTGAGTTTATACATCTGAATTTTGACTGTTAAACACTAATTTTAGCATAGAAAACTTCCATCTCGGTATTAGACTTAGACTAAAATAAAAAGAAAAGACTTTTGGACTAAAATGGATAGACAAAGTTTGACAGTGTCTCATATCATTTAAATTCACTGTCAAAGGAACAGGTCTGTGCTTTGTTCGTGTGGGAGAAGCTCCATGAAACAGTGCAACATGATTGAATACAATAATATGAATGTAAAGTTGATTCCTGGTAGATTAATTCCACATTTAGTCGACTAAATTGACATGAAATTGACGTTGAGTTGACGAACTTTAGACTAAAATGAAAAAGAATTATTGGACCGACTCTTAACCAAAGCTAAATGGCATTTTCGCCGAAGATTAAGATCAAAACAAGATTTAAATATGTCAAAATTAACATCGCGCTTGAACACAATCCATTTACTGTAGTCACCAATGCCTCTTTATACCGACTGCAACTCATTTACGGTTTGACAAAGTTGTTCAAAGACGTTCTGGACCACCACATAAGGAGAAGAAGGAGTGCATGGGCCTAGTTTGTCGCATAAAACAGTTGATGTTCAGCAGCTGCAGCCTGTATTTGTAGAACGGTTTGGGAAGGATCAACTGTCTATTTTATGTTGAAAGACAAGTAAAATATTTGGATAGTGTACTGACTAACTGATTAGACAAATTATGACAGGTATATATAACTTGGGAGGTGCTCCAATTTACCTTGTACTACTGGGTTCCCTCTAGACTAGAGCCAGATCTCTGGAAAAAAGAGATTCTGAAATCTGTGGGAGTGGGAGTACCCTGGTTAAATTAAAACTAAAACCAAAAAAAGAGACAGAACATGAATCTGTCTAATTCTATAGTTTTCATTAATTTACCCCATAGACTTAAGAAAGAAACAACAACAACGAATATTCAGAGTTTAACAGCATGACAGAGGCTATATAATCCGCCCTTTGGTTACTATTTACCAAACCATGATTATACTGTATGTAATTACAGCAAAATTATTAAATAGCCAGGTTTAAAAGGCGTCTTTAAAAATGAGAAAAAAAACAACCTTATTGATTTTTTAAACTTTGTAAATGTAATCAAAAAATGTGTTTGTTGCAGACGAGAGGCTCCCCTTTGTGTGAACAAGTTCGATGTCCGTCGAGGAGCTCCCTGGTCACATGACTTTGTACAGGTCTGTAACTAAAAAAAAAGGAGTCTGGGGTGTTTCTTTTTTACTCGCTAACTAAGGGGGTCATTTATCAAGACGGGTACTAAATAGCGAGTGCAAATTGAGAAATAAAACGCGCTATTCTGTGGCCGTGTTGCACCGAATGTAACTTTTGAAATCGTGCTTATTTTCAGTAGCTGTGCCACAAATACGTAAGTGTAAAATGCACAAATAACTGGGCTGTTGAGCCACTTTTGCACGCACTACTGGTTTTGCACATGAGCAGATGCTTGGTAAATGACCCCTAAGTTTGTATTAACACTGTGAAACCAGAATCCTTCACTTCAAAAGAATATTTGCAGTTTTCCTTTTGCGATGTCCTATTTAAATGTTAAAACGATGTCTTTGTCCATTTTGCACTTGTTCACTCGGCATCTGCTGGAACTATAGACCCTTTCGCTGCTTACATCATCAGTGACATCAGCTGGAGGCAGGAAGTGAATAAGAGAAATAAGATTAAACTAAAACTAGTGATTGTAAGTGTAAAACTACAACTAAAAATGTGGTCCTGTTGTGGCTTAAGGAGCAAAAACACGAGGAATGATCATTTGAGACGATAAAATAAGGTTTTATCTGATGTTAGACATTTGTTTATCGTTACTATGACAACAGCTACAATGGAAATAGATAGGGATCTCGCTTCCCTCTCCAGCTAAGCCCCAAATGTTTACAAACAATGAAAGGGTCTATTGCAGGAGTTTTCAACAGGTGGTCCGTGGCCCCCTGGTGGTCCGTGGCAGTACTGCTGGTGGTCCGTGACTTGCTATCCAGTTTAACTACTAAAAATAAACTAGAGCTGCTGCATATTGGATATTCATGAATATCAAGTTGATATATGTCTTTTAATAGCTCTACTTATGCTATTTTAAACATTTGAGAACACAAAGCATTGTAAAATAAAGTATATAGCCCTCTTTTATACAAAAAAAATAGGCCTATATTGCACACACGCAAACACAGTGGGCCGCAGACTACTGCTTAGTCTGAATGGTGGTCCCTGGGGCAGAACCAGTTGAAAACCCCTGGTCTATTGAATGTGTGGTGAGCCATAACAAAGTATTATTTCTGTCAAAAGTCAAGGGTAAAGATTACATTGTCTTTCCAATCTGATCAGGAGGGGGAAGCTGTATCCATAGATTTGTCAAAGAATACAATTGTGCATATACTGTATTAGTTGCATGTATGTTTGATTTTGTATAAAAGTTACTAGAATTGTTATTGTAGTTAAGGCAGTTGTGACGAGTAGACATTGTTGTGTTGTATGCCGAGGAAATACCATGCTGTAAAGATCTATATTCTTTTGTTTGTTATCTTCAATAATATAAAAGCTAATGTCTTATTACAGTTCTGTTTTCTTTGGCTATTTAGACATCTGTAATTAAAGTGAAGAAAGCAATAAGACCTAAAATACTTTTATTGGTGGGCGAAAGGCTCTCAAATGCAATTTTGAAGAAGAAAAAATCTTTATATGTAAATTTATATGTAAATGACCAATCTGAATCAGAATTACTTTGTTAAAAAAATATTATCAGTAGAACTTGTGAAATTGGCAACATTAGTGTCACAGTAAAGGGGTGTGTCTGCTCGTGGGGTGAGGGAGAGTGCGTCTGAAAGCCACAGCTCCAAGTCTCTACTGAAGGATGGTCTGAAGGTGCCCCCCTCACAGTGGATTAAGTGGAAGTGTGAAGGGGAAGGCAGGAGGGAGCGATTTTGGAAAGGCCCGAGCTTTCCTGTGGGAGGAGGAAGTTTACAGATTACTTTAAAAAAATCTCTTCCTCCTCTTTTTATTAAGACCAGGACAAATAGATTCAAGAACAGTTTTTATCCAAGTGCAGTTGCCACACTGAATGCTGTCAAATGTGACCGACCAGAGGCGTAATGTAACTGATGAGTGTGTGCATGTGTCATTTTAAAGAATTAATTGCCTTTTAACATTTATTTACATTTTTTGGAAGACACCAACTGGACTACACCATTTTCGTTGTACTTGTTGCAATAATAATAAAGATTATTCTTTTTAAAACTTACAGGCTATCTCTTTAAAATAGAAAAACTGTACATACTTTTAACATTTCACACCTCAACCAGCGAGTTGAGCTTTCTCTTGGCTGGATTGGGGACAAACCCACACACAAAAGAGCAAATATTTTAACATACTGCACTCAAAAACTTTTATTGAGAAATTTTGGCCCCTTTAAAAACATTCGTCAAAAACACAATGTCCCATTAATAATAATTAGCACAATTCACAGTGTACAGGCTATTTATAACTTTATACATGTGAGGCACCAAATTTCACAACATTACAGGCTGACAATAAAAGAAAAGGGAGCTGGTGCTGGTCATTCAAACCACATGCTCAGCACTTCCTGAAATTTAGATCAAAACAAACTATACCTCTAGTTTGAGGACGTTAATTGTTTGTGTAAATTACAGAAGAAGAAACAATGATTTGTGTCACAGACAAGACGCTGTTTGGTCTGTAATAAAACTGTAGAGAAGACACGTCATGAATTTATTCCTAATTGCTACTTCTGTGGCTTTAAATGTAAGGCAGGAGAATAGTTCATAACAGCCTATAGCCTTGAACTAAAGTAAAAGACAGTCAGTGCGTTTTGTGGACAGTGTATGCACATTGTGTCCAGGGCGTTCACAGTTTGGGGGTGTCAGTCGGGGCCAGTGGCGCTCGGCCCCTCAGGAATCGAGGAGGTGTGGGCATTTCAATGTCTTCCTCTGTGAGAAAGAGAGAATAGTTGAGACAGAGCAGAGTCCAGATGTGTATCCATATATTCATCATGTAATATTATATAAAGTACATGGTATTCAGACATGTCAGGCCTCTGCACTGGCTTCCAATTATAGAATACTGTATACTGAACAGCTTGTCTTATGCAAGTCTCCACATGGCTTAAAGCTAAAGTACATTTCTGACATGTTTATATGAACTTTAACTGTGCATATGACAAATGCAAGTATTTAATCAACACTCGTCTTCCAATTCAACAATAGCTGTATCTGAACAAAGCATTTCACTCAGGTCTTTGTAATTGAATTTGTTATCCATGACTTCAGACAATGGGGACAAATTGCCAGATTTCTGTCACAAGTTTGAGCAATGTCATAGTTAATACTGGATAAATATGAACATGTTTTATGCATGCCTTGTAGTTCTATAATTGTTTATACCTTTTTTCCCATAGTTAATTATTTGTCATTATTACAAGTTTATGTTTCATGTTGCACGAGAACACCGAAGAAAATTCCTAGTCATTGACAATGGCAATAAATTCTATTCTGATTCTATAGTTTTGGTCAACAAAGGATGCTTTCCAAACCTAAAAAAGCCTTCATTGGGTTTATATGAGTATATAAAAGGTGATACTCTGCACCTGTGACTGAAGGCAGGTAGCCGTGGGTGAGGGACAGTTGAGCGCGCATGGACAAGCACAGGGGGGCAACAGGATTAAAAACATGGCACTCAATTTTTTTGGACATCCTTAACATTACCAAACCTAATCCTGAGCGGATAAGGGCACAGCTGCTGAAGCCGCTCACCCGCTGCACTCAGTCCACTCATAGCCGCACCCAGAGCGGAGCTGAAACACCTATTTGCTGCTAAATGCTTTTACAGTTCAGGGGAGGGTTTCCACGTGAACTAATTTTATCACTACTGCTACTGTACCGGAGACAGTGCCAGGAGTGGCATGGCCAAAGCGAAGCAGGTGCCATGGCAGGAATTTTAATCTTTGAATATGGGTTGAAAATAGGGTAATAATCCAGATCTCCCTAAAGCAGTTTTTGGCAGCAGCCTTGATCTGGAGCTGGATCAATGTCACTTAGCTGCCAAAATAGTTAGAGTGTAGAGAGGCCTATAGGACAAATAGTCATGCATACTATAGAATCTGTTTTGACTATTAGTATATTGTCCCCACAAAGTGTTTCCTTAATTTGACTCTTCCATAGTTGCCAAAATGTTTGAAGTCAATAGTAATTCCTATTAAATTCCTTAACCAAAACCTTGTCCCTTGGCATGATTCTTAGGATATGTACTATTTTTGTAATTATTTAATGTATTTGTTCTTGATACTGTATAAGTATGTAATTGCTGTTATTGTCATGCTATTCTGACATCCACATTCTTTTCAAATCATTGAATTTCATTCATGGCCCTTGGTCCATGTAAACTATAATTCAGCCCAAGCCAGTTTTTGCAGATTAGTAAGTGCACTGCAAGCTGTTGCTGCATGCACCCTCACCCAGCCCTGAGCCCAGGTGCGGTACTTACATGTGTTCTAAGAGGTGACCCTGTGTGTTAGCTTCAGCACCCTGCCCCTCTACCTCAAATAATCCCTCTCACTGCCATAGTCCATTAAGGAGCCTGCCACATCAGCAAAGTCCTCCAGGACCAGGCTGGTGGAGTCCTCACCAGAGGGCAGCTCAGGATCCCAGCGGTCACTCAGCGGGTCGTCTCGTCCTATCCTCTCTGGACCTCTCCAGTGATCAGGCTGGGACAGTTCAAGAGGCTGGTACTCTGGGGCAGGTTCTTCTTCTTTAGGATCTTTTAATAGACCTCCATCACTCCCACTGCCCCCCTCGCTGCCCTGTGAAGAGGGGGTAAGGACATGGTAGAGGCTGGGCAGGCGGATGTCCAGCAGCACTCCGCTCTTGATGTAAAGCTTGTTGTTGAGGTTGTAGAGCTTCTCTGCAATGTCATAACCCAACATGACGGCGAACAAACGGGCAATGTAGTGCTCTTTGGACATGAGCAAGTACAAGCGACGCCGGCGCCACGTGATATAACGAGAGTCCTCCTCTGCTGTTAGAGTCACCTGGAGAAGAACAGTTGTTAAACTTGAATTCAAAGTTATGAAGTTGAACCACTGTTGTTTATAAATGGACTGAAAAGAAACAGCAAATGTTGTTTGAAAGCTCCAAGATGGTTTCATACGATACATAATAAACATTTTTATAGCATAAAAGATCAATGTTGGCAGTGGATTGTAAAGAGTCATTACCCTTCACTGTGTCATCAGTATGGCAAGGACATTCATAATATGTACTGTATATTTAACAGTATCACTGTGTAGCTCCCCACTCAATCACATTAACACATACTGTAGTTGGGCTGTACCTGGAACTTGCCATCTTCGTTTGGTCGGAGAGACTCCCACTCCGGAGAATCAAGAAACTGATGGCGATGGATGTAGTGAAGGAACTGTCCCTCCAAAGACACATTGATCCTGACAGAAACAGAGAGAAACTTTTAGACAGAGTCAAAGTAAAGCAAACATAATGATTTCTGCAGCAGCGGGAGATGGACACAGTCTCCCCAATACATTTGATCTAGACCTGCCCAGTGATTTAGCATTACAGGGTTCAAATCATATTATTACATTAGTTAATTCAATACACCAAAATAGAGGGGAAGCAAATGCATTACTTTCATTCTAAACAGAACCCACAACATCCCATACTGAGTGGCAAAATCAACAGTCAAGACAACAGATTTTCACACTTATTTCTGAATGTTATGACATCACGTACATATATCCTCTATATATACTTATCGAAAGGTCATTTATTTGTTCATTAAGGGTGACCACAGTGTGAGAAAGGTCAATGTTTAAGACACAAGTGGGCAGTGTCATAAAATGAGCAGCAGCTGAGGGCTGAGTCACTGACAGAAATACTCTGTTTACCACTATTAACTGGCTCCAACTCAACTCCAAAAATGTTTGGATGAAGAAAAGCTTCCTGTATAAGTTAAAAATAGGAGCCTTGTTCCAAAAATAACACAGGATGACTGTGTGTATACTGTATCTACTTGGTAAAAACATGAGATTGCATCAAAGTTTCCATTTAGAACAGCGTGACTACATTTTCCTTGATCAAGACTGTATGCATGTAATCGGTGTGAACTTACACCCCTGCATTGATAAGTTCATACTGTCTGTGCACTACCCACCTGCCAGACAGCATGAGGGAGAGCTGGTCTATGGGTGTCTTGCCTTCAACAGCATAGGTCTCTCCTGCCTTAAGCTCGACCACTTTGTTTTCAAAGGCACCAGCGATTTGTTTGAACACATGCACAGGAACACCCAGTGGTAAGTAGATGGCCTGGTACAGAGAGGTGAGCTCCTCGCTGGGCAGCCCCTCCTGATGCAGGCGGTACAAGAGGTGGCAGATCTGAAGCAAACACACAAACAGGAGAAGCAGATTCCAGCTCAACACGTCCAGGCCACACATGGTCATCCAGCCCCAAAGTGTGAGGCAGAGGAAGGCCGGGCTCAGGAAACCAAAGATGAAAAGGCAGCCGTATGCCCCACTGCCACCCATGTATCCAAGGAACAAGACCGTGTTGCCCAGTTGGTACAGGGCCCCTTCTGTGTTGTTGGTCCATCCATTGCACATGGGTGCATACAACAAGTGGTCCGTCAGGGTAGAGTTTTCTGAATCCATGTTCTTCAAAACTCAAGGCAAAAAAGGACACAAACAGTTCTCATCCACTCAGGTGTTACTTTGGTAATTTCAGTTGTAAAACCTACTGCAGCTGACTAAAATGCCAGCAAAAGTATTTGATCAAATGGGAAAAAAATAATCTTCAATGTGAAGAAATCCTTTCAGCTCTGTCTCAAAAGCACCACTGGAATAGCGTCATTGGTCTCATTTTGTTTTCCTCCTGTCCCCTCTTCTTTCTGTGCCTGTTCGGATTGTCCCGATCAGAGTCCAACAGCTGGAAGAGCAGGGGATAAGGGACAGGGGGCGTCAGTAGGGCCCTACAAGGATAACCATGTTTGGAATTGAAACCCAAGGAGGACTGAGTGGTGGAGAGAAAGCAGGCCTGTACTTAACATAACATACAGAGAGGGAGAGAGAGAGAAGCAGGAAACGAGGGAGAGGGGCCTGACAAATATGTCACACTGTCCCATAAAAATACTGTATATAAGTTAAAAGCAGCGCTCCATTCACACGTTCTCCAAGAGTCGAGTCCACAGTGAAGAGCGACTGAATATTTAGGGACATTGGAATGGTTGGGTTGGGTTTCAGATTCAAGCTCCTGGTGCAGTTTTTCACATATCTGCTGGACTGTCTGTGCTGTGCAGAGTCAGCAAAAGATGGGCACCAGTCTCTTCTTTCAGTAAAAATATAAAGAGGAAAAGCACACTTTATTCTGAAGTGAATTAATCAATTCTCACAGAGATGGTTTGAACACTCCTAAATACTAAACACACAAACACAAAACTTCAAGACAATAACCAACATGACTTTTATTTTATTGTCTTTTTGTGAGAACCACTTAAGACATGGGGCAGCCTGTTGGGAAGCTCCCGTAACATAATATGCCACATCAAATTCCTCAGTCTGCAATCATTGATGCTTTATTGGGGTAATAAAACATAACTACATTTAGTTTTTTTTTAATTAATTATCTTATCTGTAGGCAAGCATTTTCCATTACCCAAATGAGAGCACAAACTTTGCAAGATAAGAATTGTGCAGTTTATAGCAACTTCATTCTTTAAACTCCATGTTAATTACATACAACACTTTTACTAAGAGGTTTATTCCCATTTATGAAGCACAATTAGCTGAGAATAGATGCAACAAAGGTTGAGAAGTGTCGGTGCCGTGTCCTGCCACACACTTCAGTGGCACATACAAAGAATGCAGATATGTTGAGTATTGGCTTCGGTGGAGCAGGAGTTATTTTGGGCTAAAGTGCATACCACCGACACCAACTGGACAGCGTTCACACGGAAGGATACCCAGCTTTTTACTCTTAAGGAAGACACTTATTGTCCAAATGTATACCAATTGATACAGATCAAAATATGACACCAGCTCATGTTGTATTGCATACATACGTTTATTCACATTATTCCTTTGTCACAGGTTCACACATAAAAAAAATCCAGAAAAATATTGTCTCTAACGTGAAACATTTCCCGTAAATATGAACAATAAATAAGAGGAGTCATTGCCCACAACCGGCATCCACGCGCACACACTGAAAGAACAAAAAAACACGTATTAATACAATGGTAATATTTATATTTAAGGATCATAAAAATAATATCTGTTTGTACGACGCTCTCGTGTTGCTTTATTATCCACTAAACCCGACAAGAGAGAAACTTGAGCTTAGCAACATGGCTCTGACCATGCCATAGCTTAGAGCAGTGGTTAAAAATTGGTGTCTCTTCAGGACCAATATTATTATTACAAGCTGCTACTAAAATAAAATAATAATTTCAACTAATGATAAAAGCAATTTATTTATTTGTCTGTTTTTATATATTCCATTTCAAACCTCAATATTCCCTCAGAGATCTGTTGATTTAAGCATTGATCATAATGCACAACAATCCTTAGGCAAATTCCTGCAGCCCACTGAATATGGACCTGTGACCTACTTTCGGGTCCTGTCCCACCAGTTGAGGACCACTAGCAAAGAGTCAGCACCCCTCTGAAAAGCACTCTCTCTCTCTCTCTCTCTCCCTCCCGTCTCCCTCCTGTTTTTCCACACCAAGTACCACCTCATAAAAAATGTAGCATCTCAAGAAATATCAGGGCTAGACTAACACTGAATTTGAACTTAACCAGTCTTAAATGGGGCTAAAGTGGACCTACCACTGGGTTAAATCTAAACTTGAGGTATAAACCTATAACTTAGCCTATATAACAATTTCTTGTAATGAAATGTGGACTTAATTAGCAGATGGTGTCAAGTACCACCAGAAATATTCTGGAAATATTCTGGAAATATTCTGGAAATATAATATTAAATATTGTTGATTACTGTTGTACCAGTTCTAGGTTATATTTCTACAGCTTTTACTCTTATGTTTGCAAATTATATTTTGATTCCATTTATTTTAGAGCTAAAATACACTTACCACATAATGATGGAGACTATATTTTGAAGCCCAACGCCCTCATGCACTCTTTATGAGCCTCGATGAGATCTGTGCAGTTTTCCTCTCCCTTCTCAATAATGCTGTGGAAGGCAATGTTAGAACAAAATCAAAACAAGTCTTAAAATAGACAGTGGATAACAAAGGGTCTGAGCTTAGTCTTACCAGGCGTCCCTGACTTTCTTTGTTTCTGGACAAGCACAACACGGCCTCAGCGGCTTTTTCTGCTCTGCCTCCACAGGTGCAGCCTCCACGCTGGCAGCAGAAACCGATGCCATCTTTACATGAACTATAACAGGCAAACAAACAAAGAAACAGACATTATTACCTTACAAAGAACACCAGGATTTGCTATAGGGCTGTCACTAACGCCTAACTAACTGCTTATTTTAGTAAATCGATTAATCGGACGATTATTTTTACGATTAATTGGTTGGCGGCAAAAGGTGCATGGAAAGTGTAATTATTTAAAACTTTCTTTTCCACATGAAGCTAAAGTGACGCCGTTTGAGGACGTCTTGATAGAGTAAACTTAAAGGTAATGTCTGCAGGATGCTTTTTGTACAAGTTTCACATGTAGTTCCTAATTTGAAAGTGAAGAACCTCTAAAATTCAGTCTGGGATTGTGAAGGTGAGAGAGCAAGAGAGTCCTCTTTCTGCTCCGATTAGATTATGGACTGATTTATCTCATATTTGGAAAAATCAGAGCCAAAATATTTGCAAAAACAAATTCTACAACCAATTCATACTCTGATCGGAACTGCATATCCCAGAAACGATTAATCGATTACTAAAATAGTTGAGAACTATTTCAATGATCGATTCGCCGTTTCAGCCCTAATTTGTTAATAGCACCAGTTCTATTTTGGCACAAAAAAAACTGCCACTTTAGTCAAGTGTGTTTAATAATACTTAGATTTTATTTTATACCAAACCCAAAGCATGAAAGGTGACTTTTACATTCTAGTCTAGATACACATGTGTAACCATGCGTTCATAATTTTAAAATAAGCAAAAGTATTATAACCAAAGTGGCCAGTGAGCAAAAGATGTATGTCATGCCCTAAGCCTATAACTACAATAACTTATTAATTATTGTGAAAGACCCCACGCCTTATCTTGAAACAAAAGAATTATGAAAAAATCCTTTGATATGAATGCGTCATTACACACACCAAGCCAGACAGCCTGACATCAGACCACATGGTAATGACAGGGTTCTGATGCAGTTTAACAATTGTCAATTTGTCTAGGGCTACATTTTGCCTCACTAAAACCCAAGGGAAAAGAACCTATAATACTGTATCGTAGCTGCTAATTTCAATATTGATTACTTTTTACGACACTTAAAGCTTACGACCTCTAATGCTAAAGCTAGCTAGATTAGCCGCTACGCGCTAACGTTTGCGTGTAGTGTTATGCCTAGATGATATACAATGCATTCTTTTGAATAAAGTTATTTCAACAAAATATGACAGCAACTTACAGATAAATCCACCAAACACGCTCTCTGAGGACACTTCACCTTCAATACGAAATCAACGCAGGGCTTCACGTGTGCACTGGAGGTTACACAAGATCACGTGGGAACAACAAAGCATTCTGGGGGTTGTAGTTATTTTACGGTACTGAACATGCACGCAGGCAGGTTCCAACTGGCCCTCCTTCCATGGATGTATTAAAAAGAAATCTCTACTTGCTGACAACCGATGAAGGTAAAAGCTAAACGCAAATGCAGCAGATTATACAAGTGCAGCTATTTTACCTGTTTTGTGATAAAGATAAGATAACTTTTAATTGTTGCCACTTATTTAGAAATCTTCTAAATGTATATGAAGGTACACTAAAGGTGTTATTTAGCTTATAGTGAAACTGCGTATATTTGCCCATGATATAGGTTACATGTGCCACCTTTCTTGTGCGTCAGAGCAAGAAAGCCGTGCGTAAGCAGAGTTTGGCCAGCTGTGTGCTAGATAAATGAACTAATAAGCATTTTTTTCTTATTCGTATATGAACGAAACAGTTGCCTCTACCAACACTTGCACCTACATGTACAGCACACAGCTGCAGCCTGGGATGAACCCATTTTTATATAGAGGTTACACATAGCCTGCATTTATCTTGTCAAGCTCTCATGGGACATAAGGACATGAGCATGCCCCCTGCTGGGAGAACAGAATAGAACAGTCCAATTATATGAGTAGGTTATACTATGCAGGGCATAACAATTTCTGGTCCACTCTGGGCCTGCTCTTGTGAAACAGATTCACACATTATAAACAGTAGTCTATTGATAGACATTGTTCAGATACAACTAGTCAAGTGTTGAGTGAGTGTTGCTTGCAAAGTGTACAGTGATATAAGACTGTACATTTATGTTATTTTATATCAGCATTTTTCCACTTTTAAAGAATATTAAAAATAACCATAATCAAATGAAATATGTCTCACTGACACATCATCAGGCTCTAATCTGCCAGAGATTTAGAATTCCCCCTGACGTGACCTCAAACCTAATCTCGTTGTGATGTGGCATCCTAATGCATTTTGTATTCCAGATTACAGGTACTTTCTCAAAACCCCTACTTTCAAGGAATAAAGGGTGTATTTACCTTTTACAGGAACAGCATGATGAAAAATGCAAACAAAAACAGTATCCCTGGCTGGTGGCTGAGAGCTTATGTACAGCATCAGGTAACACAGTACAGTGTTTAATTACATCCGTGCACGAAAGGCCCAGTCTGCACCAGATGTCTCATACACATGACCGTGAATTTGACACGGCTCTGAAATGTTGTAATATCACCATGTGACCTACTGACAGGATAATTTCTCATATAGACAGATGTTTATGTACTGTAGGCTATATGGGAAAACTTCAACATATGACCTGTACACAAAGGTTATAAAAGACATAATCCATGCCTTTTCCACTAACTAAAAGTCAAGTAAACAAAGCACAATCATTTAGTCACTGTATTTTAAAACCAGGTTCTTAGTTATTTAGTTAGTTCGTTTGTTACTTAGTTTGTTAGGCTACATAAAAAGTAATGACCACCTGGTTATATATTGTTAAAGTAAAGTGCTTTATTTGTCATTATACAATATACAATGACATTTGACACATATTCCCCCAATATTAATATGAGCTGGACTTTAGTTCCTTTGACATGGCATGATTCATGTGAGATGGAACTCAGATGCTGAATAGTTGATGAGCTGGGACAAAAAGAATAGAAGTGTAGGGGTGGGGCGGGGCAGAAATAGAGAGAGGCATAGTTAAGGGGGAGAGAGGACAGGACGCAGGGAGGGAGGGAGGAGAGAGAGAGGGGAGAAAGGCGGGCATCCTTTCAGCTCAGATGATGCAGATCCTATAAGCCCTTAGGTTTACTCAGCCTTGATGGAAAATTACCTTGTGACCAAAAGGGGGAGGTCAGGAGGACTAGTAGAAAGTCACAGTCAGTCGCCACTCATCCTGAGAAGCACTCAGGGCAGCAGGGACGCGGTATGGCCGGTGAGGATGGCGAATCGCAGGGCGTCCCGGTCTTTCGTGGACAGGCTGAAGGGTCCCACGCCGGCATGCTCCACAGCCACCTGTGGATGGAGGGCTCTGCTCCTGCCACAACTCAACCGCCAGTCGCTGTACGTGTACGGGAGTGAGATCGCCGTGGAGAAGGAATGCATGCGGCAGCTGCAGAGTGGGGTCCTGGTCATCCACCCCTTCAGCCTCATGAGGTAAATTGTACTTTACTTTGTGCAATAAAACTGGGCTCATTTTGTGCTGAGCAAGCAGTTTCAGCAACAGGGAGAAGTTAGTTTTCATAAAACCTTTTGTTGACATATTTTCATTCTCTCCCATCCCATCACATCTCAAAATGTGTCTTCCATGTTTTCTGTATTGCCCACTTTTATTTTTGTGCTTACTCTTATCATTTCCTGGAACAGACATTAATCAACAGTAATACCAAATAGAGAGAGAAAATAATGAAAAGTAAATGTCTTCAGGTCTAAAAGCCACTGAAGGACATTGTTGAGGTAATCAGTCTGCCTTTAAATTAAATGTGTGATGATATATCACATGTGCTATAATTAGTTTGTAAGACGAGCAGACGGAGTGAAAACAGAGAACAAATGAAACAATTGGAAGAGTTATTTGAGCAGGGCAATTCAACCCTGCCTGAAGAGATTTGCAGTTACAGTCTCTCATTTGGTTTGCATAAATATCCTACGTATCAAAAGTAGTATGTAAAGTCACTGGGACTGAAAAAAATATCTCATTGCAACTTGATTTATGTTTTAAAAGCAAGATTGATTTCACAGTTTGAGAGGCAACTGAAATATGAACTGCAAAGCTATTATTAAGAATCCCATGGATTTCATCATAGCAAGTCAATAAACTACAGGGTTAGGTTTTCTGCATAATAAGACCTCATCAAGACAGGTTATTTTGTTGTTTGCAGAGGTGTTGTAACTATCTGAATGCAGTTTTTGCAGTTTGCTATTTGCAACCACTCCATTTTAGTTAGTTACTTCAACTTAGTTATTTAAAAAAAACTATAGCAATGCAAACACAAACATACATTTACTTTTTAAACATTTATTTTTTGATTAATATAGTACAGTTTTATATCTTTACAATAATTGATTATAGAAGAAGTTGTGTTTGACACTATAATTAGACCGTTGGGGGGTCACCATTGTCTGCTTTATGAAAGGGAAACCCTGTAGTAGATACATTTACAGAGTCTGATGGATTGTTCCCAAAACCCTCTCTGGGCCTAACAACTCCCCAAGGGATTAATTGTGCAACCAAAGAAGTCACCCGTCAGACAATACAGAAAGCATTCATTTGTCTTTTCAGGAGTTACTACATTATGGGAATGATGGCCATAACCTTCCTGAACTTGATTGGTATCCCCATGGAGATAGCGTTCCTGGACGGAGACACCGGGTTGGCTTGGGAAGGCTTTAACGTCTTCTCGGACACGCTGTTCCTCCTCGATGTGGCCCTGAACTTCCGCATGGGAATTATCAGAGACGACGCGGAGGTGAGAGAGCACACTTCCACACACAATCTGGACCGCTGTAATCCCTGCGCGGACAAACACATGCAAACCCGCCGTGCCCCAGCTGCAATCAGCGGCCAACATCGCGGATTAGCAAACCCCCTTCAAATCCCAGACATTGGCACAATATTGGCACCTGCTGTTGATTTGGCAACAGGGGTTATTCTGACTTTATTTAGTCCAATAATTAGGACTGTAACATGTTTGTTTATGTTGCGGGAAGGCCATCGCAAATGATCCATCTGTAAATTTTATTATTTTTTGTCCTGCCAAACCTTTCTAAACATTTTCTTAAATTGTGTATAAGACCCTTAATAGATTCTGTATGTGTTGATGCTGTAAGTCACCACTCAGGAATGGTTAAGGTTAGGGAAACAGTTTGGCCTGAGCAACAAAGCCAATCATTATTGTTGTGCTTCTGATTGAAAGGAATTATTATCAAATGCTCAATAGTATGTTGCTATATTTTGTTATGTACCCTACTAGCAAAACATTTGCAACTGTGAAGACAAAATGGCCACAAAAAGCACAATATACAAATGATAAGCTTCCATCATGGCCTTTCTTCTGGGCACAGCGGCCCCCTAAGGCAGCTTACTGTACATTGCTCAGAGAAATGGCCATTATTTTGATTCGAACTATGACATTGATGCTAAGTTCAAGTGGTGGATGAACGGCAAACAGAATAACAAGAAGCCCTAGTTCATGTGAAGGATTCTTTGCAGTGTCTTCATGCTGGAACCATTGTATCCCGTGTAGGCATAATAATGTATAGCCTTTCTTGCTATGGGCTGTATTCCCTGGTCTGTGCTTGTGACTACTACTCCAATCGGTATGCATTTCTGCTCAAAACTGGAGCAAATTAATGAGTTTGGCTACAATTCTCAGCTGGCCATTCTCTTTTAGCATTAGGCCATGCACGAAAGAGGGGAAAGGAATTACACAAGTCACCCAAAGCGCTTCAGAAAGAAAGGACAAATTTGATCCGACTGGCACATCTAATTTTAGACAATCTCCCCACTATAGCCCTTCTTTTTGACAGGAAATTTTAAAATAAACTATCGCAGCACAGACCGTCCGGTATCCATCAGTTCTTTTCTTCTTGCACAGGAGGCAATTCTGGATTTAAAAGAGATCCGTGTGAGCTACCTGCGGACGTGGTTCATCCCTGACGTGATAGCAGCGTTCCCAATCGGATACATCTTGCTGTTTGCGGTAATATTAAGTAAACACAGACATACTGTAGATGCTTTTTTATCCAAAGCAATAACAATGATTCATTTTAGGACCCATACAGTGATATTAATAAAGCCAGCTAGGAGCCAATTTAAAGTTATCCTATATTTCAGCATAATTTACAGAAAATGTTCAAAATGTTCAAAGATTAGTCTACACCAGGGGTGGGCAATTATTTTTTACAAAATAATAGAGATGAGAAACCTGGATTGAGTCCGAGGGCCGGATCAAACGATTACTTGAATTTAATTCGGCCGCATATTGTAAATAGGAAAATACTATTAACCAAACATTTTTTTAAATAAATTAATAACAGTAATGACCACTGTATTGATTCATCTAATTTGATCAATATTTAAAAATTGGAGCCCTACAGGACTGTAGCCAGATAAATATTAATAATGGCTTACACTTGTGTCACCAGGGCCGTAGCCAGCAGTTTAGAAATAGTAAGGTGAAGATATATTT
>OMNZ01019517.1:5741-22368 GCA_900303255.1 Lesueurigobius sanzi | reverse complement strand
TTTCTATTTTTAAAATAATAACAAAATCATGTATCATTTTGCTTTCACTCCACAGTTGTCTGTTACTTGTGTGTGAACTTCCAGTAAAAAAATCAAAATAAAATCTTTATGTTTATGGTTGTAAACCTGACAAAATGTGCAAAAGTTCAAGGTGTATTAGTACTTTCGAGAGGCACTGTAATTGTACTCCCTGCCCACTCTCTTTGGAGTTTGTTCGGTCAAAACCTGTGTGATTAATTTGGGATTAATCCATGATCCAATAATCGAAAACTTTCTCTCATGGCATGATCTGTGGTGGGACTCCTCATGTGTGTGTCTGTGTGTCTTCATGTCTGTCCTTAAGTGTGTGTGGTCTGTGCACAGATCTTTAGTCTCAAAAAAATCCTCTAGTGTGTGGGCAGCTTTATTTAAATATAACAACATAAAATGAAGGAAAGCTTCCCAGCCAGCAAAGCTACGTGGGCCATATGTGTGTGCCCATATGGGTTTGTCCACAGTTTCCATGCGGGCTCCATCTGGGCAAAAGTGGGTAAATACCATAGGACCCACTTGGGGACCCATACATTTGCCCATATGGGTTGCACTACATTTTTCCTCATATTTATGTCAGTATCACATCAAACATTTCATTTTATTTATTTCCCTGTTCATGTGCAGTATCTTCAGAACAGTGTTGTGCATCAAAGACTGTAGACCCAAGAGACGCGTAAAGATAATGAAATACATAATAAACACTTGTGTCTAGTAGGAAAGGCGTCTTATTTGTATAGTTCTATGGAGAAACGTTGAATCAGTGAGATAATACACTTCTTATTATGAAAAGCTCCAGTGTGTGCAGAACAGTGCTGCCAGGGTCCTGATGGGGAGGCGGAAACACGAGCACATCACCCCCATCATCCGCACACTGCACTGGCTCCCTGTCCACCTCCGTATCGAATACAAGATCCCCCTGCACACCCATCACTGGCTTCAGGGTGAGGCCCCCACTTATCCCACAGACCTGCTCACTCCACACACCTCAGCCCGGACCCCATTTACCTCACAGACCTGCTCACTCCACACACCTCAGCCCGGACCCCATTTACCTCACAGACCTGCTCACTCCACACACCTCAGCCCGGACCCCATTTACCTCACAGACCTGCTCACTCCACACACCTCAGCCCGGACCCCATTTACCTCACAGACCTGCTCACTCCACACACCTCAGCCCGGACCCCATTTACCTCACAGACCTGCTCACTCCACACACCTCAGCCCGGACCGATCAGGCCAACAGCACAGTCTGCCCACGACACGGCTCAAAACGATGGCCAACAGGGCCTTTGAAGCAGCTGCTCCCCGTCTGTGGAGCGCCCTCCCGGACCACCTCAGGGCCTCACAGACCCGGACCACCTCAGGGCCCCACAGACCTGGACCACCTCAGGGCCCCACAGACCCGGACCACCTCAGGGCTCCACAGACCTGGACCACCTCAGGACCCCACAGACCTGGACCACCTCAGGGCCCCACAGACCTGGACCACCTCAGGGCCTCACAGACCACCTCAGGGCCACAAGTCAATTTCAAGGTAGAGCTGTCATTAAGAAGGAATGGAATGGATTACATTTGGATAATATTTTATTCGGTAAAATCGAGACATCCTTCCAGAATTTGATTTTGGACATTCCCACATTAAATGAATGACCCTGCTATAGGTCGCATAGTGTGCAGTTAGGAGAAGGGAGAGCTCCTATTTTGAATAGGGTACAGGGTGTATAGTCTGATGGTTGGGATTTCTTGAAGAGAGTTGTAAAAAATCAGTTACCTTCAGCTTATGATTTGTGCAGAGGGATCTTTGGCTTCTTGCAAAAAGGAGTAAGTTCTGGAAACAACCTTTTTTGGTTTATTTATAATGGCACGGATTGGGTGAGTGGGAGGAGAAGTTTGCATGTGACATATCTTTTATTCTTTCTAAACGTAACGAGAAAATGCCCATGGCAGTATTTTTAACGGCTTTGCATTAGTGGAACAGTTGATTTAATTATTCATTATTGATTAATTTGTCATCTTTAAGCGACATCCAGCTGCATTTAAAAGTTATCCACACAAAAAGGCACATTCTAATCATCAAAACAGCACTTGCAATATACAAAGACTGCACTATTACTACACGAGTGAAAAGACAATCTGCAGAGAGAGAGAGAGCAGCCAATTAGACTTGTTCTCTAAAAGCCGGCGGATGAGACACGCTCCAAATCCCCTTAAGTCGAATCCTGCTCACAGAAGTCTGCTTTTCCACACACAGACCTACTCCGTGACCCCTGGCTGAACACCACCGACACATCTATTATTCAAGTTCATCTTCTCAGTGGCAGCGGGTCAAGAGCTCGTTCATCTGTTTTCAAAAAGCCAAAGCTAAGACGAGGCCAGTCGGTCCGTCTCTGTGCCCCGTGCTCCTTCAGGTAGATTCAATAAATACGGTTCAGCCAGAAAAGTTCTTTCAAAACGGTGTACAAGATGTTGGATTGTCTCCGAAATCCAAACAGCAGCAGAATTAAACTAGTGATGGACAGCGGCCTGAAGGCGAGACGCTGCAGGTGAATGGGTTTTTTTTTTTAAATCAATTTGAAACTTTTGCTTTGTACTACTCTACTTTGCACTTCTACTAAAAATTGCATATTTGTGATGAAATCTACACGATGAATGAAGACATATTTCAATGTCTGTTTTTATTTTGTTGATATACAGGTGTGCTCAATGGTTTGCATCCCTTGGCAGAATTTCAGAGGATGCAAACTTTAGAATATGAATGATAACACAAAAACCTCACTAACTAACCTTTCACTCATGGTTAGTGGTTGTGTGAAGCCATTTATTGTCATAACACCTGTTTACGCTTTTCAACTAGAAACTAGCCAAATGTCCCTGATCAGAAGTCTACATTTGTGCACCTTGAAGTCCAATTTTGTCAGAGAGTCCTGTATTTCAGCTGAAGTGAGTTTTTCTTTGCTCCTGAACAGTTTTCCTGGCAGTTGTTGAAGGTCATGTCAACGTTGGATCAGGGACATTTGAGTAGTTTCTGTTTCATTATGATTTCAAAAGAGTAAACTCAGTTCTTTGGCAATAAATGGCTCCACACAAACCACTAACCATGAGTGGGAAAAAGATGTTTGTGTTGCAGAGAAAACAATCAAGGACATGATCTGTTCATTTTCTCCACTGGTTCAAAGAGACTCCAAACTGTCTCCAAATATCGGACTTAACAATATTTTGAAAGCTGTGAAATATTACATTTCCAGCCTGATTTATTAAGTTTTGAATAAAAAAAAAAAGCAGGCAACAAGTAAGTTTATTCAAAACTCTATTTAAACACTATTTAGATTTCGTCACCAAAAACATAGGCAATTTTGACCATTTTTATGCATAAAATTCCCATGTCATGTCATTCAGCAAAAGTTTACAATTGATATCACTCCATTTACATTTTCCCATCTGCACTGTCTCAGACTCACCGTCGTAGTCGTTTAAGATAATTCTCTGTACTTTGCTTTTCATCAAACCGCCATTCAATAAGTACATGTTATTTTGTGTAGTGTGGACTCATTGCTGATACATTTCTCTTGTGTCTTCAGTGTTGGCGCAGGTGGACCCTCACAGCTGAGCAAATGCACATATTTAGACTCCCCTCATAATCACGGAGCATCATTGAGTTGTTTCGAAGCTTTTAGCTCATCTCGCCCTGTCGCCTGCCTGCTTTCATTTGATTTACTGTTTACTACTTCAGCCCATTTATGAGTCATTATTCTCAGTAATGCCAACCTCACATGCCCCATTAGCTCTGAGCTGCTTCTAAGTGCATCAAAAATACCCCGGAGAGGCTCGGGCTGGTGTTTATGAGCAACTGTTCCACCATCACCGCCACTCCATACCGGTAAACAACTTTCACATTATAGGCAAAGACAGAGGTGGGCGTGAGACGTAGGCGACACTGCGGAAAGTATAGATTACAGTAGGGAAGTAAAAAGAATCTGCCATTTCGATGTGTGTGTATGTAACTATGTTTGCACGTAAATAAGGAAACATCATAAGAAGCATAAAAACATCCATCCATTTTCTTCCGCTTTATAGTTCTTTATTGATCTCACGATGGAGAAATTCACTCGTTACAACAGCTCTTAAGATAGGATCACACAGGGAGGAGCAAAAAGTCAAGAAAAACGTGCTATCAAGAAGAAATGAAGCACATTTAAAAACAACCTGAGTGACCAAAGTGCTGTACAGGTCCAGTAACAATATGCACAACATAATAAAACGTAAACACAGGTCATATAAAGACAAGATAAGAATGAGGACAATTTTGTCTGATCTACATCGAACTGAAGGCCAAAGCAAAAAGATGAGTTTGTTTTTGAACTCCTCCACAGACTGAGCTGAGGCACATGAAAAGGAAAGCTGTTGCAAAGTTTAGGGGCCACCACTGAGAAGGCTCGGTCTCCTCTCGACACAAGCCTGGATTTAGGAACAGGCAAAAGAAGCTGGTCTGCAGACCTCAGTGCTCTAGGAGGACAGTAGGGCCACAGCAGCTCTGATAAATACTTTGGTGCCAGCGAATTTAGACACTTAAACACAATCAGCAGAATGTTCAAGTTAATTCAAAAAGGAATAGGGAGCCAATGTAAAGAGGACAGAATGGGAGTAATGTGCTCCCCTTTCCCTGTGCTGGTCAGCAACCGGGCTGCTGCTTTTTGGACTCCCTGCAGGTGCTGGAGAGAGCTCTGGTCCAGCCCTGTGAAAAGGGCGTTGCCGTAATCCAACCTTGATGTGATAACAGCTCTTTGTGGCAAGTAAGATTTACTTCAGTTGGAAATAGCTTGCCTTCACAACAGATCCAATGTGTTTCTCAAATTTGAAACATACTCCAAGATTTTAAACAATGGGGAGCAATGGTCCCATTTCTCACACTTCAACCTTCTCGAGTGTTGACCATCGCTGGCAATCTGTCCTTCCCCAGTGGTCCGATGCCTCTGTATTGCATTCCGGATTGTACAGTGCGCTCGTGCTCCGGTTTCCCCTACCACTAAAAACATGTACAATAGATCAGGATGAATGAGAGTGTGTTTGTGAGTGTGGGACAACGGATGGAAATTAGCCCAAGGCTACAATCCGGAGTGGTGTGTTTACATGCATGTGTTGCATGTGTGTTCATTAACATGCACTGGCCCAAACAAATAAACAAAACAAAAAACTCTGTTTTGAACCACACATCAAACCAGTAACACAATCTGCCTTGCGTCACTTACGAAACACCCCCGGCCTCTGTCACTCACTCCGATTCTGTTTCCGAGACTCTCATTCACTCATTCATCACCTCCTGCCTGGATAATGGCAATGGAGTCCTGTCCAGGATCCCCCAGAAGCTCCTGGACGAGCTCCAACACATTTGAAACTCCGCTGCCAGAGGCCCGCCCCACACCAGGCCCTGGCAACACATCAGCCCCACTCTCATCCATCTCTAAAATATCACATCCAGTGCAAGATCCTTCTCTGCACCTTCTAAGGATGAGTTGTTGACTTGTGAATATATTTTATTGTATTTTGTTTGTAATGTCATCCAGTAAGCAAACCCATTGTGTCAAATAATGTTTAAGCCCTGACGAAACATGTAGGTGTTTCCAACTCATAAACCTAGCAAATTACAGCAGACCGTTCCCTGTTCCTAAACTTAATTTTTGTCATGACATCAAGTGTTCACCCCTGATTGGCTGCTGTAACATTGGTCCTGGGCAAACAACTTTGACATTGGCCCTGGACTCTTAATTATTTCGTGATATCAGATTGTGTGTCCCTCTTCAATAAAGGACTTTTTTCCCCTCAGACTGCCTCGTTTTTGTTTTGGTACTTTTAATAAAGCACATTAATTCCCATTATGATGACACGCAACATTTGGGGAGCTTCTGAAGTGAAATATATATCTTGATTGAAGTTCAAATGGCTCAAATTTACTTTATTTGCCAGTGGAACAAGTATTTTTGCACAAAAAAGCCTGATCTAATTGGGTGTAATTATGTTTTTTCCTCAATTTAAATCCCCAAAAGTGTATATTTATTTCAACAAACTGTACTTGTTTCTATATTACTTTCTGTAGTGCATGAAGGCTACAGCAGAGGGCGCCAAAGCCAAAGCTATAAAACGAGTGCTCTCCACCGCTGTATAACATAATTATGCATGAAAACAAGAGCCAATCCGTAATAAACGGCAAATAGCAAGACAACAAGAGGGAGGGTACCGGCTGCTTGGGGTAAAAGACTCACACAACTTCTCAGGACAGTTTTTGAAAGAAATTTCCATCAAGAAAAGTGACAAATGTTGTACTTGATCATTATTTGATAGTGATTGGATTCACAAACCTGCCATATTATTCTTATGGCTGAAAGTCCTTTCTTCTGGCCAACATCATGCACGTGTCTTTGGATATCGTCACCACTGTTGGACACCTTTATGAGAAAATAATTACATCTTAGTTCATATGTGCTGACGGAGAAGACATTGAACTTTGTGACAGTTTTTGTTTCATTGGGATTGGCCCGGGGGAATACAATAGAATAGCACAGAATTTTCAGCTGCAACCTACAGTATTGAACTCCTAAAGCTGCTCAGTGATCCGACCTTCCTCACTCTTTCACTGTCCAAGAGAAGAAACAGAGATTACTACAAGCACAGAAGATGCAGCCTCATCATAAAGAATATAAATTACTATATCAGCAAGCAAACAAATAGTTAGCAACCGTAATTATCTTACAGATCTAACACAATGCAGTATAAAAAGTTTTCTGGCAACTGACAGATGGCATGTGAATGGTGCCGACCAAAACGGTGATTGGGTTTAACTATGTCATTTCAAACTTTTAAATAGATTTTCTGTTTTGGTTTATGCTCACTATAAGATGACCAGATGTCCCAGTCCCAGGTTTGAGCTCTCCATCGTACAGCCACCTTAACATGGTGGAGGGGTGTAAGCACCGAATGATCCCAAGAGCTCTTTGTCAGGGGCTTGATGTCCCTGGTAGGTCTCCAAGGGCAAACAGGTCACGGGTCAAACCAAGAACGGTTCAGAAGCCCCTTATGATGAGAGACCATGAAGGACTGTTACATCGCCCAGAGGAGCATTGTGGGGTGGTCCTCCTGTGGACTTACCATCCTGTGGACTCACCATCTGTAGATAAGCACCGCACCTCATTGATTTCAACTTGTTTTACTGTATATAATTCAGTTGTTCCAAAGCCTGGATGATCACCTCAAGTCAATAAATGGAAGTCCACAACCTTATCTACTTATTCTTTTGTATATCATCAGATGGCCAACTCGGTGTCGTGTACCCATGCCCTCGTGTCTGGTCCTAAGTGGAAGAGGCCAGCTTCTGAGGGTGGGCTGTATAGGGGGCAGCCGGTGATTATATGCTCGCCAGTCTGCTCAGCCTCGCAACACTCGCACGCCGCCCTGTCCGATAGGCCCCACTTCTTCAAAGATGACTTGAAGCGTCCAACGACAGTACGGAGGCGGTTCAGCAGGGTCCATAGCTGGCGTGGCAAGTCTTCTCCTTCGACACCAGTACCAGGGTCCCGGATGTGTCGTTGGATGCGGGAGGGCCCAACCATCTTAATGACTGATTCCAGGATGCTGCCAGCCAGGCGTCTCTGGACAAACCCTCAGGGATCGACTGTAGCATCTCTAGTGCTGCCTTGTTGTAGGGATGGCGAGACTTCAGCCTGCCTGGTAGTGCTGGTGTTGTTGTGGCTTTGTGCAGGATGTGCCAGTCGTCCTTTTGGGCTTTTCTTGCCAGGGCGAGGGCAGCTGCATCCCGTCGGAGACTGGCTGGGGCAATTCCAGCAAGGACTGGCAGGTAAGACACAGGGGTGGGTTTTAGGGAACCAGTTACTATCTGGAGGGCGCTGTTGATGGCAGTATCTACCTTGTTTACATGTGGACTTCTGCTCCAGACGGGGGCACAGTATTCTGCTACAGGTAAGACCAGGGCTTGCGTGGATATGCATAGGGTCTGGGGGGAAGCTCCCCAAGATGAACCTGCCAGGCGACGGATGAGTGACACCCTTGCTGTTGTCTTGACCTTCACTTCTTCCAGGTGTTGCTTAGAGGAGAGTGTCCGGTCCAAGCATACGCCAAGGTACTTAAGGGGCTTGGTGGAACTCCAGGCGGTTGGTCCCAATGTACACATTCAGTTCCCTCCCTGTTGTAGAGGTGGTAAGTTGCCGACACTGTTTTGCCGATGCTGAGCTGCAGGTGTCACTTCTGGAGGTAGTCAGCCAGGATGCCCATGTCTAACCTTATCTACTAGCCCAAGGAACATCCAAAGATCATGTGTCGTCATTTTACATTGTTCTGGACAAGAAGCTCATTCCATGTCAGTCGAGCACAATCCTGGGAGCTTTTGGTGAACTTTTTAAATGCCATTTTATGTTTAGTCTGAGGTATGATGACTCACTGCCTAGTATGTATACCTTTTTGCAAACAACGGTGTACAACATTGACATTGGCACCACTCAAGAAACTCCCACAGTAAAGCAGCTGAGAGCAAGACTATTGAATAAGCAGAAGTTAAACACTCCTGTTACTTAAGCACTTTATCTTTTAGCACCGCTTTGGTCCTATTGAGGCTTTTTTCATGAACATTTTCATGAAAAGTCTATGCAATTTTTGTATGGAATTAATACTTCCGGCACCGAGGCGCGTGCGTGTACAGACGAGCTGGTGGGCGGGACTGTGATGCTCCATACAGGTATACCTTTAAAGGGTTGAAATTAACCCTAACATTACTCTTCTCTCTGCTCTTTTTCATTCAAGTTGCATTAGCTTTTTTTGTTGTTGTTGTGTATTTTATTAGAATCATTTTTTGTCACTTTTTGAATGAAATAAATAAAATAAAAACACTTGACTTTACAAACAGTTTTACCTTTCAACGTGTGGAAGAAAAGTCTCTATCTGACTCCTCCATCAATCAATCAATCAATTTATTTTTGTAACGCCCAATATCATAACAGAAGTCATCTCAAAGGTCGGTACAGACAAAAACAAATCAATATCAGACATCAATAATGATCAAAAACTCCATGAATTAACTTTAGTAAAGCTGCCTGTTGTCCTCCGTCATGGCGCTGACGGCCCTGCGTTACCATGGATATCATCTGTGTTGCCTCAGGGCCCATGAAGCCATTAGTAAAAAATAAATAAATAGAAACTACACATTTATTGCCACATGTCCATGCAAACAAAAAAAAAACCTTGTTCAAATTAATTCAGCCCACGAGTGCTTGACCTCATGTTGCACCGCAGAGCTACACAGAGGAGAAGGCAGATAAAAACGTGACTGGGAAGGAAGCTGAGAATCTAATGGTCTCTTGAATTTCACAAGGCATTTAAAAGACAAAAAAAACACCTGTATTGATTCAGCGGAAAAGTGCTTGTTATTATTTTCTCAGCGTCGCTGCGGCTGAATTTTTGGAGACAGCGTGCGAGTTTTGTGGATGAGCAATTTGGACTCCTCACAGACGGCTGGGATCAAAGCACTTTCAATCAGGCAGCCACACTGCGCCTCCTGTTAGCCCAGAACCATGCGCCTATACGGAGCTATAGACCTACAGAGCCCCCCCTCCCTCCAGCTCCAAGGTCATTTCAGAGCGAGACATGCTTCACTCAAATGATGTGTCAGTCTGGTTTACTGTAATGGCAAAGAGGCAGGAGTGGTCGGATATTTCCAGCTCTGTCCCTGATTGAAGGTGTGTAAGAAAGTGCCAAGAGCATTTTTCAATTAAATGACAGTCTGTCTCCAGCAAGTTGTGTTCATGTAACATCACCACTATAGTCTATAGTTTAAGATTGAGGTGAAGGCAGTTGGAAAGTCTGCGCTGCTGATTGTGGTAACTGTCAAAATGCAGATTTGTAGTCTTTTATTGGTGGTTTCTTTGTAATTACTGGGCCAATCCATGTGAGACTAAACCTGTCCCAAAGTTCAATATCTTCTCTTTTAGCATATGAACTGAGGTCTAATTATTTTATCATAAAGGTCTCCAAAAGGGGTGACAATATTCAAAATTGTGAGCATGACGCTGGCCAGTGGAAAGGACATTCAGCCTCTTGTGAATCCAATCACTCAAATAATGACTGAGTACAACATTTCAATTTTCTTTTAGAGAATTTCTTTCAAAGGCTGTTTCTCTCCCACAGAGTTGTATTGTCTCCTGCTCCAACTGAAATAGAATTCTGTAACGTGAATGCAACCTATTAGACTTTTTAGCTTAGCCTTTAAAAAAAACATCATGTATGCACATTTGTTTGTGTTTGTGTATGTGACAGTAAGTCAGACAGTAAGTTTTGTACACTTACATTAAGAAAAAAACATAAATAACAATCTTATTTCAAGTGTTTATGACAGTGCCATTCTCAAACAAACAAACATGGAGAGAAAGACAAAGGCTGTGTCCAAATGTCACACTATTCCCTACATAGGGCACTGCAGTGGCTACATCATTTTATAATTGTGTCCCAATTCATACTCAGTTATTACATTTTAGCTACATATTCCATGAAATCAAGAGAGAAAAGATCAAAACATCCAGGGGAAAGTTTAGTATCTGCTGTGCTCCCGGTGCACTTGTGCTGTTGTTTGTTCTTAATGGTGGTAAGTTCATAACAGGTGGCAACAAGCATATAGCCCACATTTTTAACTATGTGCTGTATTTGCTGTACTGTCTGTAATGCATGTCGAAAAGTACTGAGCAGTTAACTAGAATCATCAATATAGCGATGAGCAGATTTTACCTCATGCTGTGTGTGACACACTTCATGATTGTATCAATACTGACTACTTAGACTTCTTAGTATAGGTGCCATCTAGTGGTGAAAATGCATTACAGCAGTCTGCTCTATAGAATGTGAACTCAACAATGGCTGCACCGCTTATTCTTGTTCAGAAATGTGAAACAAATTGTTTATTTAATCATCTGATAAAGGGTCATGAAGTAAGAGGGTGACCCCACTCACAATTATGAGAATATATATAAAAGATTGAGAGCATATAATAAAAAAGACATCAGTATAAACAAGAAATACCATTGAGGTGGTGCCCCCTGCTGCTTGCTGCTACTAGTTGCATGTGACACATTAGGCTTGTTCAAACGGTGCCTCATCTGGATGATCAACGAGAGTAGCTGAGGGCAACAGGGGCGGAGAAAAAAGTCTGAAGTCAAGCTGGACATGCTGCACAGCCCGAGAACTGAGAGGGGCCTCAGATCAGCAGGGTCTCATCAGATATCATGTGCATTTGATGTTTCAGTTGAATTAAACTAATTTCCCTGCTGTGTTTCCTTTACACTTAGCCACATATTGTACATTTATGACCAGAGCAAAGGCTCCGATTAAATTTGCAAGATAAAATATTGCCTCTAAAATAAATCATATGGAAAGCATGGATCATGATGTTTATTTAAGGGACAGTGGAAAACTTCAATAGTTTCAGTCATATTTAAAGATGGCGACTTGTTCAGATCTAACGTAGACTTCACCGAGCAGAGAGGAAGAGGGTCCAGCCGAACCACGAGGACCATGGCCCAATCTGAATCAGTCTAATTATAGCCTCTAACACCAACACTAGCTCCTAACTCCTTAACCTTTGGTGGGGTCAACCTTTAGATCACTATGCAGTTAGGGAATAGGAGGTATGCTGTGTTTACACAATCCTCACTCAGCGGAAACAACGGGGAAGTTACGTCAGCAACAGCGCTCAGTTCACAGATCAGACACTAGGGGCGGCAAATTCACACAGTTAGCAACAATACAAAGTACATAATATTACAATATTATATAATATAATATATATAAATATTTGGAATCTGATGGCTAACTGTTTGTATTTTACTGCACACCACTGACTTTGATTGTCAACAGGTTTTCAATAAAAAGCAGTTAACCCTCAGCTTCATCACTGTCTCTGAAAGTTTCATGATGAGCCACTTAAATGAATGCAGACAGAAAACAGACCATAATAAAAAGCAGTTTCAGATTCACCTCTATCACCGTGTCCGTGCAGAGATCGGACATTTTCGTAAACACTCGAGTGCAAAAACAAAACACACGTGGGAACGCCGCAAACGGTTGTGGGATGCCTCTTAGCTCCTCATTGTCAGCTAGGAACCTGCAGATGTCCCTATGCTAAAGAGGCTATTTAGGAAGCTTAGAAGCTCCTATCCCTAGCTCCTTCCTAAACTGACAGGACTATTCAGACAGCACTTATCATGGCGGACGCTGACGCACTTCCGGTTTTGGGTTAGACCTCTTACCGATTTGCTCTATTCAGATGCAGCCCATGTTTCTGATCATAACAGACAGTCCAATGACCTGTGCGCGTACCGATGACTGGTGCGCGGTTTCCCATCATGCACTGGGCCATGTAGCCTCTGCAGTTGCTCCTGGGGTAATGCAGACCCAAACGGCTGCTCTCGTTGGGGTCTCGCAAGCTTTCTGTGCCCCACGTGCGCCTACGTGTCCATGACGAATGAGCCTAGTGAAAGCGTTGGTCACATGACTTTTCTTCATGACTTCCTTTCTGTGCTTGATACACGCGTCAATGCCTCGGCTCATTTAGCCCATCACTGCAATATACTGTATATTATAGACCGATAATGCTTTGTGTGTGAAACATTTGTTTAATCGTGTGTCCCATGTTGTTCATGAGAAGTTGCTAACGTGAGCTGCTTTACTTTAGCCTGAGGTTCTGAGGCTTCTTGGGTCTTTATTGCAGAAATCCTGTATCGCTGGGTTTTTAGCAAACTTTATTGATGTAGTGCACTTATTGCGATGGCGATTCAGACATGTAGCTCACTACTTCCTCCTCGCCGCAAGTCAAGAGACTATGCCGCTTGGATAGTCATGTGATCAGCGGCCAGGAGAAAGTTACAACAAAATAAGTCCACTATATAGTCTACTGTACAGTGCAGCACTATGTAGATGAGTAGTGGGGTGGATGCTAAATTAGGGAGAAGAGAAGGAGCAAATGAGGAGAAAATGGGGATAAAAATCAATATAATTAATATGATGTATTGTCACTGATATCACTGCCAAAGGTGGAGCTTATTGGTCACTTTTGCTCCGAAATGAAACATTTACCACAAAAGATAACAAACATATGACTGAGAGCTTACGCAAACACAACTCCAGTTTAGTTTCTACAATAACTCTAAAGGAGAAGTTAATCTGTTTCATCAATACAACCCAATAAAGTGTCTGTCCCGTGGCTCGAGAACAAACTCAATTACTGCGGCCAGCACCAATTATAAACATCCTCAACCCATCCATCTTCAGCGCCGGTCTCCTCCGGGGCTGGATCGTCCCCCACAGTTCTCATTCATCCCCGGCTCTGCCACAGTCTCGCTGCGTTCAGGGGTGTGCAATGTTTTCCCGAAAGCTGCCAATCTACTGTCTGCCGCTGCCATTGTGTGTTTGATAAACAATAGCTCAGCATGAGTGTACTGTTCTCCAATGACAGCTCATAGCACTAACCACTGCGTCTATGGCACTCCTATGGCGCGGCAAAATGATTCTCTGTGTTGCTCTGACAACGGACCGGGCCATTTCGGCTGCGGTTGTTGCTGTTACAATTCTGTGGTGAGGCGCCGAGGTATAATCGATAGCATTTGTTTTAAAGTTGAAATAGTGCCTTTAGATGTAAGAGCACATTTTGTTTAAACACATGAAAAAGGCAGATACTCCACAGAAATACGTTCTGATAATGTGCCGATGTATGCATTAGCAGTGAATGAGATTATTGCTACTGCTGAAGGATTAACCTATTGTGCATGTTTTGGGTTGATGGGGGAAACCGGAGCACCCGGAGGAAACCCATCCAGACACGGAGAGAAATGTGCAAACTCCAAACTCCTTGTAACATTTGACCTTAAATTACCTAAAGTAACTCTGACCTGCCAAGTAAAAGTCTGCCAGTGGAATAAGTTTTTATACACTTCAAATAAGAAAATCAAAGCAGACTGTCTGACGTCTGGAGCATGGACATCACCAAGTCCAAGGTTTGCTCCTCAGTGCTGCTGTGGTAGGCCTTTGCTGCAGTTCTATGATCATGCGTTGTCTTCATCCGAAGAATTCTCGCTTAGAAGTCCCAATATGTCCATTTCTGTCGTTGGCATAAGCTGATGTTCCTTTAGGGAGCTGCGGGAGCCTCCGAGTCTTTGTGTGTGATCTTGCCCAGACAAGGTGCCCCTGGTCCGTGAACGTCTACTCCAAATCCCGGCCCATGTCTTTGGAGTCTCCTGCCATGTTTACCCCCTTTTTCACAAACAGAATCCATATGAAAGTGGCACCACGTCGCATGAATGAGAGACATGTCCATACTCCAGCCTCTCTGCTGCCATTTGAGGGTTGAGCATTTTTTTCAACTGCTTGACTTGGAAGTCGCTTCAGCCAATGATAAATGAGATGCAAATGAGCACCAACCATCATCTAAACAAGCAGACAGAGATCAGGCTTTTCTCAGATTTACCTTTTCCAAAGTGCCTACCTTCAAATGGCCACAACTTCTCCAAATATTATCAGATTTCCACGTGTTACACATCTTTTGAAAGCTTGGAGTCTACATTTTCAGGATCTGTGACTAACTCAAAATGCCCCAGAATCGACTTGTGTCACTGGGAGCCATGAGCCATCACAAATCAAGTCATTTCAAAGTCACTTAATTTCTATCAAAGTGCTGAACTAAAAAGCTAAACATAGATTAGAACAAGGTAAAACAAAAAGAAAATCCAGTTTCTGTCCCATTACTTTTGAGCATCTGAAAACTTCCTCTGATTTAAATGTGAAAACCCTCAAATTAAAGCTGAGAGTCTGCAATTTAAGCCCATATCAATTATGCAGCTGCAGTTTGAAGAACCTTCACTAAACAGATGAAAGAACAAAATGTTGTCGCACAATTTATTTATCTGTTTAAAGGTATGCAACCAAAAATAAATATTCCATAAAGGCGAGACAGGTGTGAGATATCAACTCTACTGTATGTTACTGACATAAATATGAATTGTAACTAAACATTGGAAAATCCCTCTGATCAAACCTCAATCAAACTCCAAAATATTGTTGTCCAATACTTGAAAGTTTAGTGTTTGGAGATGCTAAAATGATGATGTTTTCGCCACAATGTGATGGTCATTGAAATTATAAGCCCACATATAGTTTAAGATGAGGTCATTTGTTTCCAGGTGAAAGTTTATATGGTAAGAGAGAAAACTGATCCTAAACGTGAAAATTGAAAAAGATTAGTTTTGCAGTGTCTCCCCTTAACCCTCTGGAGTCTCATATCCCAGGTCCGCGATATGAGACCCGCAACACCCGTGTCGCCGACGACTTTAGCGAATATCTCCACGAGTAAATGTCGCAGAGACTTACTGTTAGTGTGTTGCATTGGAGAGAGGAGGGTTGGGGCTTTAAAATGAGCCCACCCATGCCCTTCCAGGCCTCCGGGGGGTGATGTAAGGTCGCGTCGAAAATTTGTCAAAAAGTGCTAAGTTAGCATTAGCTAAAACTGCTCAAAAATGTGAATACATGGAGAATAAACACAGATTTCACACAGAAAGTCAGGTTTATAGCCTTCTATGTTAGAAGCGTATTTTAGTGGAATAATAATCAAAAAAGTGCTATGAGCGCCTAAAATGTTTGTGATTTTTGTCAAAAATAAACATTTGTACAGTAACTACAGCCTTTATCTTCCATCTCCTGGGCCAGGTCTAACCACAAAACATTTTCTAATGTCCACAGCCATAGCCATTGATGTTTTGCATATAGGGAAAGAGTGAGGTGAGAAATTCAATTTTCGCCTAATTTATTTTGGTTGTTTTCTGCTTCTATCATGATTACTTCATTGATATGACTCGACTACAACATTCAGATGATACTAGTTCAATTTGTTATGGAAATAAAGAGTCCAAGCACTTGATGGAGCATCATGATGAGGTGTTTCAGAAGCAATAAAAAATACCAGGCGAAATTACATTAAAAAAATTGTAACAGTTTCCACGTCTGATTGTATCTAGCAAATGTGCGCAAATAAGATGAACGACTTCCTACAGCCGGATGCTCTCTTTGGCTGTCATCTTCTCTAAGAGCTTAGTCACCGTGCCAATTGCTCAAAATGATCACGTCCTTGAATGAGCCTTTTCTCATTAGGGAAGTCAAGCTGCTCCGACGCCTGCTGCATGTTGTCGATCGACTCAGGTGAAATAGTCCACCGGCTCATTCTGCGGGACAGAGGTGATGCTCATCCCTCACCAGAGACAGTTACTGTGGTCCCTCTGCGTCTCTCTGTGGCCCAGTAATTTAATCGAGATGTTTCCAAAGTGGGTCTTTCTACGGACGGACGAGCGACTCCGGGCTGTTTGATAAACCGTGAGAGCAATTTGTCAATTACATACTACAACTCCATGAACATAGTGTAACAAGTGAGTTCAAGTTGACTTGAGTTGACTCCTCCCACCTGAAAACGGAGCTCAATTGGGAAGATCCAGACCCTCTGTACGAAATGAGTGCGAGGGTATGGTAAGACCAGGCTGGGTTAGTGGTTGTGTGAAGCAAT
>OMNZ01019516.1:0-14043 GCA_900303255.1 Lesueurigobius sanzi | reverse complement strand
CTGTGGGGCCCCTCTCCCCTCTATTAAGGACCTGTACTCCACCCGTCTCACCCGCAAAGCCATCAAAATCGCCAAGGACCCTTCGCACCCATCACACAGTCTCTTCAGGGTGATGCCTTCAGGGAGGAGACTGCGGAATCTACGGGTCAGTTCCAGTCGACTGAGGAACAGTTTTGTACACAGGGCCATCGGGAAGCTGAACTCCCTCCCCTCCCCCCCCCCCTCCCCTCTTTCCCCTCCCCCCGCTCCACAATCAAGGATGAGAGAAACATAATTTCGAACCATTTTATGGTTTGACAAATAAATAATCTTGAATCTTGAATCTTGAATTATCATATGATTACACTTTCATAAACATTTGTGTCTTTTGAGTTATGATATGTGTCAGAATAGCCTTTTAGATGTAGCAACGTTACTGATACTACTTTCAGTGTATTGCCACATGTACAAACAAATAGGCCACTGTCTGCTACAAGCATCTTATAACCCGAATAATGTGAGCTGGAAATGATCATGTTTGGACCAATTAGAGAAATGGAAAGAGGGGGACAGGACCCGAACAGGCCATTGGTAATAAATGAGGGAAGTGTAATTCTCGTGTACCAGATCGTATGTAAGTGCATTATCAGTCTCCAATGAACAAGTATGTTACAGCATGAGGTCATCTTTTCAACTTCGCTACAATTGCTTTGTTATTTAAGATGTTTTCAGTGACTTGCATTTAAATTAACTCGGGCTGAAACAACTAATCGATTAATCCGACAACTACCGTATTTTCCGAACTATAAGTCGCACTTTTTCTCATAGTTTACTCTACTTGACTTATACTCAGGTGTTAATATGTTACGTTAACATACCAGACATCTACTCAGTTTGTTGTTTATGCTTCGTGTAGCTGAAGAACCATCAGTGTGTTACGTTAGCATACCGTACATCTATCAGCCTGTTCTCTATTCTATTGTTACTGTTACAACTTTCCTTTTAAGATGAAATGTCTGTTCTTGGTCTCGGATTTTGTAAAATAAATTTCCCCCCAAAAATACGACTTATAGTCCAATGCGACTTACTGTACCTATGTTTTTTCTTCTTTATGCATTTTTGGCTGGTACGACTTATAGTCAGGAAAATACAGTAATCAATTATTGAAATAGTTTTGATTGAAAAATATATTCAAATATTTCATAAATGTGTGTTCTCTGTCCCCAGAAAATGTTCAATTCAAAATGTGGTTTTACTGATAACAAATATTATTTATTCATAATCACAAAAACAATGTGCATGATGTTAAAATGTTTATCACTAAGAGTGCATCCCGCAAACACCACTCTTGAACTCCATCATGGTGCTCTACAGCAGTGTCACTGTAACTTCATGTGGTTAAAATTTGGCAAAATGTTTAACAACATAAACGATTAATCGTAAAAATAATTGTTAGTTGCAGCCCTAAAATGAACATAATGCATGATTATCATAGCAGAATGATTTAGGTATAAATAAGCAAAGAAAAAGTTCAGTTCTTAATGTTTCAATTAAAAACAGCTTTGTTGAAACTTGGATTATAATTGTATAAACAATTGTTTAAAATGATTCTGGGCATGTTTGCTCCTTTAGCTGACCGATGTGCAACGGTCTCCACTGGGGCATAAACACAGCCCAAGAGAATGTCTGGATAATGTTATCTTACATGTCAGTTCATCAGGAACAACTGTCATTTCTAATATACTGTCCGTAAATTGTAGCAGTCACGAGACAATGATTGCTAAAATGTAAATAGAGCCCTCATGTAAAAAATGAAAAAAGGTTGCTGATGTATAAATGTTCAGGAAATATCTTTGGTTCTTTCAACCACAGTTGCACTAATACCACACAAATGCCGGCCCAGACCATTGCAGCACTCTCTGAATACTCGACTCTGCACCAGAAAATGAAGACTTCGATTCGTACAATGTATAAAAAAAGAGCGGAGGAGGAGGAGAGGAGAAGAAGAAGATGGAAGGGATATGGACAAAATGAACACGCATACAGAAAAACCAGGAGCAGCCAGACCAAATGGCTAAAGGGCTGTTTGGATAATGCATGAGACAGAGATGGCTCTCAAAGCAGGTACATGGGACAAAATGAAGTGCTTAACCAAATGAATGCTTCTTGGTTTTAAAGAAATTAGAACCAGTTCTTGGACAAAATTGTTTTAAAAAATCTTTTAAAACAAGAGGAAAGAAGTTTCCTCAAGTTTAGATAGCACTCTGACGTTATTGCCATAAAGAACCCAAAAGCTCCAGAAACATGAAAGGAAAACTATAGACTGATGCATGTCTGGGATAACATGAATTTGATAAAACATGTCTATTGAATCAGCCATTACTCAGCATTTTTAATAAGGTCCTCTATCTTACCTTCCACACTCTTATTACTTAGCGATGTGCCAAATGCCAAACTTATTTTAAAGCAGTACCAAAATACTTGTTCATATAATGGCAAAAAAATACAACAAATCCAGGCGATGTTGAGAGAGCACCCACACACCCCCACAGAAATGAAGAGGAGTCAGAAGACTGAGGGACTAAATCGATTGCGAGACAGGCCTTTTTCTGCAGCATGTAGGTTGCTGCACTTATCCGTTAGCTCCCTATTGCTAAAACAGGCCTATAATAACAGGGTACTTTCACTTGTCGCCCCGGATGTTTTCATGTAGTATGTCTCGTTTTAGCGCTGCACAAGATATACAACATATTCTTTTCTTTTTCAGTGCAAAGTTCAAAATACAAATAGTATGAGAGAATGCATAAAACCCACGGATGACAATCAGACTCTACTCAAGAGGCCAAAGACAACAGACACTGAATTACAATTGAGTTTTGAAGTTTAATGTTACAGTAATTCATGTTTCAGGTGAGAGTGACTTGTTAGACCCTTTGTTCACAGATTCAGGTGAATGTGGTCATCAATATGGCTGGGTAGTTTAACAATACTTGGTTGAACAATACTTCAATATGTCGATATCTATACTAAGTTATTGGTCTTCTAGAACCATAAAACCGTACAATAAGGCTAATTATATACAATTTATTTCATTTTTGATCATTTATTTGAGCTGCAACAACCAAGTAACTTCCTTTAGTGCGGCCTCAGGACTGGCCAGGCATCAACACTTACTCTAAAGGACATTATTTTTTTTACCAGTTTTCAGTTCCTTTCCCCCCAAAAAACATCAAAAACATTAGTACCTAAAAACATTTTTTGATACCATTTTATCGTTTAAAGCTGGACACACGATTTTTAGCCAGATTTTTAGTCTTAGGAGGAGTGGCTCAATAAAAACTTTCTCTCATGGCATGATCTGTCATGGGACACCTCATGTGTGTATGTGTGTCCTCATGTCTGTCCTTAAGTGTGTGTGGTCTGTGCACAGATGTTTAGTCTTAAAAGATTTAAAATCCTGTAGTGTGTGGGCACCTTAACTGTACCCAGCCCTCGTAATCAAAAACATGATTGACAATGATCGGAGAGGCCATTGGTTGAAATTGTATTTAGTTACAGAATACTGAATACAGGGTACTTTCATATTGATTTGCATTATATTTACATAACATGTATTATATGTATATATACGCTGCATTATTTAAGATATGGGCTAAACCAGAGATCACGGATGAGCAGATCTGGATCAGGATGTGGACCCACGGCACGCCATGAATTGCAAATAGTAGCGCTGTTTCCAGATCATTGTTAATTACCTTCAAAGGCCATTTATTTACAATGAAACAGGACTAAACCAGGTCTAAACCAGCCCCAAATATAACCCAGGACTCTGGTTCTCCTCTTCACTCCCCACTGCACCGTCTTGGCAGCATGTGTAAATGGAGGATACAGTATATTGGCAATAGGTACTTTTTAGGAGCCTTAATATATTTTATTAGCCTAAAATGAAAATCAAGTTATAATTTATTGCACTCTTTTCAAAACACAGCTTTATTATATTAAGAAACAAGTATTATTAAAAGCTTCATTAAAGAGTATTATTCTCATAACCATAAATTCTTTCTGGGCTAAACGCTTGGTGCTCACCTGTTATGAACTCACCAGCATGAACGCAACAAAGCACCGTACAAATGGAGCTCAGCAGATACTACACTTTTCCCTGGTTGTTATGATCTTTTCTCTCTTGATGCCATGTGATATGTAGCTAAAGTTTTATGATTGAGTACAACAATGTAAACAACAGAAGTTAGAAAAGTAACTGTATTCTAAGTACCCTCAAATGAAAGAGTAACTGTACCGAAATGCATTTACTCAAAATGATTCCCAACACTGCAGTGCTTACCACAACCAAGTGTGAGTAGAGTGAGTGAATTAAATGGTCATCTGTAGCGCAGGGTACTGCTACTACCTTTACGTATCAAAAATGGCATAGATCTGCTCGTGCTTCAAAGAAAAACATGCAACTGTGCGACTAGTTGGCATTCACCTGCAGCAGGATGATAATTCAACACAATACTATGAAATGACTGTAGTTTCCACTTGGTATTTCATACTATATTTACCTAAATGTGTTTAACATGTTCAAAACAAAAAGACATTGAGACAAGACGATTAAACTATCAAGCGTATTTTAAGATGTAGAAAATCTTTGGGGAGCTAGCGGCTGGAGACCCTTGCTATAGCGCTTTGAAATAAAAATCCAATCCATTATGACAGTGTAAAATCCCTATTATGTTTTACCCTTAACTAATTAACAATAATGTAGTCTTTAGTTATTGATAACTTTAATCCTGCTTTAGTTTTTAGTGAGTCAAGACTGGAATCTGAGTTTGGGTTATGTGGCTTTTCAAAAGATAAAAATGTTTTGAAAGTCCACAGTGGATCTATCAGTACTTGTGCTGAGTCAGGAGTCACATATCCAGGAAAGCCACTACTGTGTTCAGCAAAACGTCAGCTCACAAAAACGCACAAAGAGGACAGCCTTCCTTTTCTCATCTGTATCTTGTGAAAGGCTGACAGAGAGCCAGCCTTTATCTCCCTGACAAACAATTACAACATAACATTAAGAGCAGATAAAAGTCCTCCAAATGAAATCACACCAGATTATCTAAAGTATGGACTCACAAGAACGAAAGTGTCCTGGTTGGCAATGGGTCTGACCAACTGACTTTCATTTTTATTGGAGCCCTTCCCTGAAAGAGAAATCAAAACCATCCAAGTACCCATAAAAATTGCAGAGGACTCGGTCTCGTGTTCTCATTCTGCACTACATTAGTACCTTTCTCTGATTTGGAAACTAGGCACATATAAATTATAATCATGACGGAAATAAAACCAGTGGGCCCTTTATGAAATACTCTTCTTTGATGAAATGATTTATCATTTATTAAAGTGCCACACTGCAATAATATACAGTATATGAAGAGTTAATTTGCAAAAGCAGATTTCCCGTTATGAATTGTTTAGGATTTTTATCTCTGATCTACAGGTGACACCAGTAAAAGTAAAAAGATGAATCAATTTGATTAACAGCTTAATAACTTTTTGGTGTACTTAAATTAGATCTTAGAAACACTGCTACACAAAGAGAAAAGGACAAGCTCAAGTTGATTTTTTACAATGGCACTTTGTTTTTCTTCATACCTTGATTGGTTAAAATGACTAGAATTAAGAATATTTGACCCTAATTTGAGTCATTCTGACTGGCCAAGTAAAGAAAATCTGTCAATGGAGTTAAATGAGACTGAGGCTGCTGCCACTCCTTTGTTTTTAATAATTTCTTATATTATATGAACTGTGTTTTGATTGTGCAATGCATGTGCTCTTGCCCTTTATTTGTGTTTACAGCATTTTATAATAGATGATTTGCCAGTGTCGTCACGGGTCACGCAGTTTGACTTACGCCGCCATTTTGGACGTGTACCCCGGGACGTACCTGCTGTAGGGCCGTACACTTTGGAGCTACTCTGGCCTTCGTTCATGCGATTGTGGAATTGTTTTCCAAATATATTCGACAAAATAATAAGTTGGATTACCCTCAAGTGCAGTGATGGAGACAGTCACTCTGCCCTTTCACTGTGTTGAATATGCAATCTGATTCTGAAAATACTGGAGCGTATCGTCTGAACCAGTGATACACAACTGAACGACTGCACTGACACTGGGGACTAGACCAACCTTTTTTACATCACGAACTGGTGTCAAATGTTTAATGTAAGGCATCATTTTCACGGGACACAGCCTCCCATGTGTGGTGGACAAATACAATGAAAATAAATAAAGTGCATGAAGATTAAAACTCACCAAATCTCCGAGTCAGAGGGAGCCATGGGCTTGTTTCTCTTTGCCAGTAGCTAGCAATAGCTGTTCTTGTTCACGTTTTTTTTTCCCTTTTAATTCGAACTCCAAAAGGTTATTTTAATCCGGGTGTTCAGTCTCCATGTGCCAAAGCAGTTTTGATGGTGTCATTACCTCAGTCCCTACATACGATGCAGACCAGACTTTTAGCGACAAACCCAGGACTCCTGGTATTGTCTGTTAAAATTAGTTTCTTTTTCTCTGAGGTCCGGCTCCTCTTCTGGCTATATGAGTTGGGCTTTTCCCTTAGCAGTAAAGCTCCCCAATGACATTTGTTTTTACCCATTTTCGCTAGCTTGTGCTTAGTTTTAACGTAGCTGATACGCCTCAGGACTAGAGCACAGATATATAATACAACTGGATATTCCAATGGATTTCGCGGCGACTTTCTATCAGGACTTTTATTATATATCTACGGACAAGCTTATTGGCGTGTAAATACGGTCAGGTGAAAGTGAAATGGGAGTAATGGATGATTTTAGAGCCTGTAGCATGGGCCCGTAGTTGTTATTCCTATCGGAAGATGCGCAAATCCTACGTCCAAAATGGTAGCGCAAAGAATGTCACATGATATTCGTGACGTCTCAGCAAATCATCTATTGAAATGATTGTTGATAATGTTATTGTCTTTAGGGAGACTACTGTATGTACACCTGTCCAGGGACTACACATGAAAAATAGCCTTCTTGGCTAATTCTGGTGCATTTGCAGAAATGTTCATTACTGCGCAATATCCCTGTCAAATAAACTAATAAAATAAATAAATTATTGTTTAATTTTTATGTGCAATAAGATATTAAAAATTATTTTATGACTAATAAGATGTTTTTTACTTGTTTTAGTTGCAAAAATACTTCTTCCGTTGGCAGATCATTTTACTAAGTTTGTTATTTCAAGAAAATGAAACCTATTTTCAGATACAACAACAGCTACTCTTAGATGCTGAATTAATTACAAGCGGATATAATACATGTAAACTTAAAGTACTTGTACAACTATATTGTAATTCGCTTGTGAATGGATTGCTCCATAACAAAATGGTATTTCAAAAAGCATCATCATACGCAACTATACTATCACAAGTAAACCTTTATGGCTGTGGGGAATACTTCCACATTCAGGTCACATCTTTCTAACTCTTTTATCCAAGATAGGCTTCCACATAAATCTCTTGATCTGATGAGAATATTCCAGGTTTTAGATGGAGCATTTCAATACCACAGCGGGAGATTCAGCTCGAGACATTTGGACATGGAGCACATGTAAATCCCACCCTTTAATTCTTCACTGGTCAGCCCAAAATGCCAAATCCAATCGGTCTCAATCAAATCTCTGCAGGATATAGCAAGTATAGACTTAGGATGCCATGATTCTAAATTTTGAGGTCACGATTATTGAGGAAACAAATATAGCGATTATTCACGTTTGACGGAATTAAGGACAGAAATAGCGAAGGTATTATATGTTTATTCCTATATTTATTTAATTGAACATTGAACATTTAGCCCATATTAAAAAAACAAATAAAATTGAAATGGCAAATTTCCATGCGCATGCTTTGGTTTGACATAACAAATGCAGCACTGCACATGGCTCTTTCAGGACTCTTCCTTTGGCTACGTTCTGTAATCATCACGTAAAGATGAGTAAAAGGGATTTGCTCTCTGCACATTGGATTATTTACCTGACTTGATTTTTGGTGGCTTTAACACTGGACGTCACGAGAGACAATGATTTACCTCAAGTCCTAAAATTCTCACGATTAACCTCTATACCATGAGCTTTTATAATCACAGTAATTGTCAAACGGGTTCATCTTGACATCCCTAGTATAGACACAGATAAAGCTACAGGCCTGTGATCAGGAGCCCACTGTGCTGATATTGTACAGTATATAAAGCCACACTGCAGAACATTCCAGATAATGTTTGCTACGTCACACAAGCCAAGCATACTCCTAATGATCAGCGAGGCACAGGCAATGCTATTTTTGTGGTGGGTTATGAAAATAAAGTGTTTGGAAGAGGATATAACCCAGTGTTTGGCTATACGGCTATACTATACAGGTCTGAGGAGTAAAGATGCTTGGTATATTAGGTATTTTTTACTAACATATACAGTATAATGTTTTGTTCACTACATATGCCCATGTATATGTTTAGACTAAATCTGGTTGATAATAAATTAAGTAAAATCTAATGAATATTTGAATGTAATCATAGGCGAAGAGTTGGACAAGACACAAAGACAGATTGGAGCCTGCGGGGGAAAGAGAAACAGGCAGCTCCCCATAGACAGGGGTTACTGTTCCTCTCAAAATTCAATTCAAAAGCCCTTGTTTTCAAGATTGTTCCCAAAATCCCAACTGGAGTCACTAGTAATTAAGCAAGCACGATCTGAATGAAAGCAGCACAGTCATTATTAGGTGACAGAGCAAAGGAGCAGCGTTATTGCTTCTGGTTAGACACATACTGTATAATGTGTTCAGAGATAAAATGTAAAAACGCAGTTCAGATCCTTTTCCACGACAGTTCTCAAACCACAACAGGAAAAATCCCAACAGCTAAAATATAAGAATAGGTTTATAATAGGTGTATATGTGCTTTCCAGCAGAATATATAGGTAACAGGGGGGAAGGGCAGCACCCTCATTTCCCACCCAAGGATGAGCAATGGTGACTGTGAATCTGAGGAGGGGGTTAGGTGGGTGTGTTTTTTCCTCCTCGCGGTCCATGCCTGTTCACAGGAAGCAAAGAATGTGACACCAGTGCCCATTTCCATGTAGAAGCTGGATAGACGCATTGGACAGAAGCTTGTCCGCCGTGTCAGGGCCTTTTCTGCCACTCGCTCACTGACAGCAAACTGCCTCTTCTTACATAACCCCCACCCCCTTACAGACTCACTCAGTTGGCTTTTTTCCCTCCTCACTGTAGATTTTTGGGTTGATGACAATCATGTTAGGTAGTTGTCTTTACACTGCTTATGGATGTATAAAATAAAACACACATCTCTCTGTGTGTGTATGTCTTTAGGAGGTGCTTCATCAATTTAGCTTATGTTGTGCTGTTTTTACATAATGTGAAATGATGAAGGTACATAATTGTGTCTGAATGTCTGATAGACACAAATATCAATAGGCTGCATGATGCATTGGCTGGAACTGGCAGTGGGAGGATAAAACAGGCACACTGATAGGATGTTGAAATCAGTGAAATACTCACTTACATAATCATATCTTCTCTGAACTCACAAATGTGTGAAAATAGAATAAGCTCGATTAGCTGATCATTTTGGCACAAGTGTCAATCTCCGTGAAGCACAAGGCTCTTCATAGCTGTAGCAGAGGTAATCTGCTAATATCAGCGGTGCTGTGCCGCATATGTGAGGCATCTTCTGCATTCTACCAACATATCCAAGCCTCCATTTTACTTCCATGCCTTTTTCACCCCTGCTCTGTCACTAAAAACACAATCAAGCATCAAGTAAAAGAAGCTCTACTCTTCATCATAGATTAGCGCAGATGCAAGCCAACATAGAAACATACTGATGCACATGCCATTTCTTCAATCTCATGCTCCGTGTCCCTTCCCCCACCCTGCTGTCTCTTATACTTCCATCTCTCCACCTCAGTCTTAACAAGTGTTCTCTTAGAAATACAAGTCTACACAGTAGTAGATGCGGTAGAGGCATAAAATGGAGAGTGTGCGATTATCTGGATGCGTAACACTCTTTGGACAGGCAGTGTCAGTGTATACCTCTCTCTTAAAAAAGAATCAGGATAGTATAAAATTGGAATGGTCTGTAATAAATACAGGCCAGCAACAGAAATGTGTCATACTATCTACCTTTAATATAAACATTTAAAATGTAGCTTGAGTTAAGCTTACACATTTCTGGCTAAGGAAGCATGTATGATGTCATACTAGTTATGTGTCTGGGCACTCTATATTACTGCTTCAGTTTAGGCCTACAGTAGCTACATTTGCTCAAGGCTTTTAACAACACTAGGTGTGTTAAATCTACAAGCATTAGTCATCTGCATCCGATCCACACCTGACGATCTCCATGTGAGCAGTGAGACTGGCTCAGTCCTGTTCTGTTCACGCTCTGCTGCTGCATCTATAGAAGGAGACTACAAATGGGATACATAGAGCTCGAAGACGAATACTAAACATTAATTCTCTCCCATGGTCCACAGCCCAAGCAGCTGATGCATGATGGTGTGTGTTCTACAGCACCCTCCCTCTCACAGCCCCATACACAATGAGGAAGAGGTGTTACCTGGTCGTACCACTCCCGGTTGGTGCAAGTGCACTCGGGCCACCATCCTCCTTGTCCACTGGAGTTGTTGCCATTCACTTTGGGGCACCCTTTGGACTGGCCTTTTGGATTTGGGGCTGCTGGGCCCCCGCCTGACATGATCTTGCCTTTACTTCTACCCAATGTGCCCCCGCCTCCTCCTCCTATGCCCCCACCTCCCCCTGAGGCTGGAGGGGGTAAGGTTTGGCCTCCACCGTACCCAGGTGGGTACCCATAAGGTTCAGCTTGCCAGTCTCCACCGTAGGCTGGGGCATCCATTCTCCGCAGGGCAGCCATTCGGGTCACTTCATAGCATTCTGGGCACTTGCAGCAGTGGTGGTGTTTGTGCATGCTGGCTAAGCTGGCTGCTTTGACGCTGAGCGGCGTGGCACTCTGTCGCTGATGCTCCTCAGATGTGAAGCCTCACACAGTGCTAATGCCCACTGAAATATTACTAATCACAGCAGTATCTTCAGATTCTCCTTTTGGCAAATCCTCTGCGTCTTCACTTTATTCCTCTGATGTCGAAAAAGGAAAAATCAAGATGGATGTGAAGCAGCAACAGGGAAACAAAAATACAAAATGGGCACGTAGTCTTTGTCCTCTTGACGTAGAAGATCAAAGAATATATTCAAAATACTGTTTATGAGCACACAATCAGAGACCAGCCCCGATGGTAAGAATCTCCTCTCGCTTCTCTTGGTTCACAGTGATACGCATATAAATGTATATATAGTTATATATATGTGCATACATATATATACTCTTGTGTTTATATATCATATATATATTTACACACACAATTACATATAAAAATATTAATATTAACAGACAAGCACAAATACTGATATGTACAGAGATAAATGTATATAGATAGATATATAAATATCTTTATGCGTGTGTACAAATATATATAGATATATAAAGATATATAAACAAAATGTATAAATAAATGAAATCCGCAGATGAAAATCTTCCCTTAATTGTTCCAGTTCAAAGGCTCACGTTTTTCCTCCTGCGTGGATGTCTGCCTCTTTTCTCAGCCTGCAGAGAGGAGCGGAGCACTGGATCGCGTCGCAGCCGCTCGCCCTAGATGTGGATTATTCAGAGAGATGCGCGCGAGCAAGAGGCAGAGAGGCAGGAGGGAGGGGGCGCATGAGCAGCAGCATCCCTCCAGCACCTCACCTCGGCCAATCAGAGGGCAGCGCCGCCATCAGCAGCACCAACAGTACTGAGCACTGCACTAGCAGCTCTTAAAGAGACCGTGTCACCTCCAATGCCTACTGCTAGATACTCTTCAGCAAGTGCTTACTAAGAGCCTGAACATCCCAATCTTCTTAAAAAAATTTAAAAAAAGCCAATAGACATAACAAATGCATAACATTAGTGATTTTAACACACAAACCCGAAGTCAAATGAATGAAAACAGAGCAGTGAATGAAGAGCATACTACACCAAGTTTGAGGAAACCCTTATCAAGATAAACTATGTAATAATTCCCCTTCATTGTGTTGTGCATGGTCCTAATGGATGCTTTAATAACACGGTAAGGAAGCATATGGAAATATTTTGTGTTCACAATGATGACATCAACACGTGTATGAAACCAACACGATTACACGCTTGGGCTTTAGAGTGGGTGGAGGATGAGAGTCACAGCGAGGAAGGCAAAGCACTATATGTTTTCATGTTTTGTGACAGTACATATAATTATAGTAGATTATAATTTGAGCACAGGTCTGTCTGTCAGTCATTATGCATATATAAAACTATCAAGTTGAATTGGAGCTCAATATTCAACTTCCTAACTGATATATCTGATATGGATCTGTCTGGAATAAAAACCTAAGAGAGCATTTGAATTATGTAGCGTGCATTACTAATAAGAATATACAATGCAAGTATTTCAAGGATACATTGGTGTTAAGTTAAAAATGAAAGAGGAGAAACTGAATGCTATCACTGAAAGTATGATGCAGCCACATATGTCTAATTCCCATCAGAAATGGGAGGAGGAGCTATAAGGACTTGAAAAGGTGAGCATATTGATCATGATACACATGACCAAGTACATGCTACAGTCATCCTTCCCGTGTTTGGCTGATCTCTTACTTATTCCTTAGACTGTCCAGTTAACAGTCAGCAATCATTTGTACCATATCATGCAATATACTGCGATAAAATATGACATTTCTTTCTGGAGCTTGCCTCAAGTAGCATTATAAACCATTTTTCAGGCTGTCAAATAAATTTTAAACCTTATTAACAGATGGAGAGTAGCTCTTAGCCTAATATGGCTATGACAATAATTGAATCAATCATTCAATCAATAGTAACCATTCCACCTTGTGAATGCCCAATATCATCAGGTGACTTGAGCCAAGCAGGGATGGGCCTGGTTAGCACAATATATTGCAAAAAATATTGTATCGCAATATTAGGTGATGCAATATCCGTATCGCAAGAAGCCACAAAATATCACAAATCTTCCATCTGACTGAGATTTTTACATTTTTTGCCTACACTCTCTAAAACCAAACATGCGTGGAACTTATGTGCAAAAGTTCAGTTTTAGTTAAAACTTTCCTAATTTAGTTCATTTTTTGGCCCTGGTTTTGTTTCTGATTTAGTGTTTTTGGAGTCTTCTTTTGACACCATTTGCTGAAAAACATATCACATGTGTCTGAATTGAATGGAACGGTTTTATCTAAGTATCGCAATGATATCGTTATCGCGATACTGCGACTGCGGCCCCGTATCGCATATCGCAAGTGTTTTCAATATTGCGCAGCCCTAGTCCATGGGTCTGTTGTTTTGTTGCGTGCAGTCTACCTCAACGGCAGCTTGTACAGAGTATTAAGAATTGTCCCATGTGAAGCCATTTGGGTGGCTTGTGTCATCACATAAGGAAGCACAGTAATTACACCACAGTCAATAGCACTGATCGCAAATGACGTCACATTCATAGGTCGGACAAGAATGGCAACACGTGCAGTGTGGTTGCTATGGTTACCGCATGCTCTCCTCTCAAACATTGCGTTTTAACACCCAAACATTAGTTTAAAAGTTTAAGAGGCAAATGTCAGCGACAAATGAAATGTAGCCTCGCTTAAATTACAATAAATAACCACTAAACTTTCGCGGATTTTCAAGTGCACAGTGGTTTGGTCACAAACACCATCAGCTGTGCCGCTCTGCTCTCTGTTCGCCCCCTGCCCTGTCTCCCTTTGTGTGAGCAGCTAACGCTAATCACGGCTAGTAGCCCCTTCTAGTAGCGTAAAGAGACGCAAGTTTATAGTGCGATCAAGTCAAAATCATCTCAACTCAGTGTCTGGCAGCTAACGCAGTTTGTTTAGAATTTTCACACCCACAAAGCTAAGCGCCAATGGCTTCCTGAAGGCTGTATTGT
>OMNZ01019515.1:0-18453 GCA_900303255.1 Lesueurigobius sanzi | reverse complement strand
ATGTTTGGAGAAGAAAGGTAGAGGCCTTCAACCCTCGGAACACAGTCCCCACAGTTAAACATGGTGGTGGGAGCATCATGCTGCAGGGCTGTTTTGCAGGCTCAGGCACAGGGAGCCTTGTTCGGGTCCATGGCACCATGAAAAAAGAAGACTATGTTAGAATTTTGATGGAGAACATGCAGAAATCTGCTTGCAGTTTCTTAGGTTGTCGCTGGGTCTTCCAACAACATAATGATCCAAAGCCCACATCCAAATTAGTCCAACAGTTCCTCAAGGAGACCAAAACCTAGGTCTTGGAGTGGCCCGCACAGAGCCCACACCTCAATCCTATAGAGAATCTGTGGCAGGTGCTGAAAGTGAATGTCCATGCTTGGAAACCATGCAATTTGGACCAGCTAGAACGATTTGCAATGGAGGAATGGGCCAAAATCCCTCAGGAGACATGTGCAAACCTAGTTAACAACTACTCAAAGCGGTTGTTGTCAGTTGTGGCTCAAAAAGGCCACACTATTGACTATAAATGGCCAGGGGGCTAATAATTTTGGAAGTACCATTTTGCCCTTTTTTGTTAAAACTTGGTGTAAACAATAAAATATCTTATTTAAACTTATTGGACATTGTCTTTATAGTGTATAGAGTTTCTAGAATAACAAACACTTATTGTTTATTTTCATGGAGAAATCAAGAGTAATGTCTAATTTTATAAGGGGGGCTGATAATTGTGGCTACGACTGTATAGTAAGAAGATATAGAAAGAAAAAATACATGAAAAAATGTGTCCAAACCTTTGACTGGTAGTGTATTTCATCTAGGTGATCACACAAAGGTACATCTAAAATAATGTACAATAGGATTTACCTCTGAAGCCAGGACTGAAATAGAGATTCTAAAATCTCAAATAAAAAAAAACAAATCTGCCATTTCAGGACTAGCCTAATTTCTGTTAATACTGATGACTTGTCCCCCCTGTGACTGTAACTGCTGTTATTAATTGATTTGTCTCTCAATGGTTCAGCAATTGCAGTGGATTCTAATTCTCTGCGGGAATGCAACTGCCTTATTTTAAGTTCAGATTCAGAATACATTTTGCAATTGAGAAGACTAAGATCTGGTGAACTTGATACATGAATAAATCATACCATTTTCTTTCTTTTTTATGTTGTTAACATTTTGGCCAGAATTGGAAAGAAACCTTCAAGCTTTGTATGTTCTGGTAACAGGGTTACTGCCTCCCTATCCTTGTACTGGCTAAAGGTAATTCTGCCTGACCCTGCGCGAGCAAACAGAGAGATTGTCAGACATCAGAGGGCCCCTCATCACTTTACTGCACATTGTTCTCTCTAAATCCATACACAGGGTCCACTGGGGACTGCCCAGGTAGCTGTACTTAATGTACTGGCCTGCCCATAGCACCTATACATCACTGTCCATCTCTGCCGCGGTCCCCTCAGTCTCCTGCTGTCTCTTCTTGGTCTCTCCCAGTTATTCTTAGTTTCACGTCTATTTATTTTCCACCTTTTCCTTCACTTTGCTCATCTTTCAGTGTCATACCATTGCACTACTACTCTATCTGCTGAGCGTGTGTCCTTTTTCATTCTTTAAATCCCAACTGCACAAAGCTGATTCTTAGTAATGCAACCAGACTTTTCTTTTTTACCATTCTCTAGTCTTGCTATGACTTCTGCGAAGGGGTGTGACAATATACTGTACATTTTATGATATATCATTTTGATGCGTTAGAATAAACAATTACCAAACTGACCTGTATGTGCATTTGTGTGGTCCATATGCAGTTGTAAAGAATGACAAGTTTGCTTGGGACCAGCATATATACACACTTTTTATCGCGCATGGTCTGGGGGCTCTGCAGCTGGTAGTAGCCGTTTGATTTCATGGTCCGGTTGGAGACGGCCCGGAGCGGCCCGGAGCAGGGCGGAGACGCGAGATGTGGAAACATGTGGTAGTCACAGGCATTCAGCCCGCTTTCTCTCTCTCTCTCTCTCTCTCTCTCGAGCTGCTCTCTGGGCACTGGGAGCTTCAGTGTGTTCACCCACCTTTATATGAGTTTCTCCATAGGTTTCTCCAGGGTCCAAGTGAATGATGTTGCTCTACCCCCCTCTATACTGTGATGGTAAAAAGTATAAAATATCATGGTAATTACTATCTTTTGTAGGCAAAGAGTTCAATTTAAATAAAGTGACCTGACCCAGAGGTTCAAACGCCCATTTGTCAGGTATCATTTACCTATTTAAGAAAAAGTGGAACAAAGCACATGGAAACAAATGTAAAACATCAAAACATGGAGCATGCAGTTGTTTATAAAGTGACAATGTTGAAAGAGGTTCAACTGGGATATATTTCTTTAAAAATACTAATATTGTATGTTATTATGTGCAATATATCACCATTATTACCGCACCATCAGCATATCGTGAGGTGTTCGCTATCGTGAACCTGAGCCCTGATCGTGTATCATATTGATTTGCGAGGTACCCGGAGGTTCTCATCCCGTTTGCTATGGTGTTAACAGTTGCAAAGATGAAGCTTGCTACCTCTGCTTGATTCCTCTGTGTATTATGTAAGTCCTCTGTGGCCATCATTAAGCCAGAGCACCTTAAAACAATGGCTTATGCTATATAAAGATCTGACACTTATTTGAGCACGCACATCACTGAAGTCGGCTTAGTTACTACGAGGTTGAAATTAAAGCATATGGCCTTGATCAATATAAACAAATCATTGTCCTAGCATCAAAGTAAAAAATATTAAGCTGTAGCTGGGTAAATAAACACACAAGGATCTAACTGCTACATCTGGGCAATCCAATGGTATTTGCTTTCCGGGGTTTATAGGTTGAAAACACAGCTCAAAATAGCCTTACTACTTTAGGCTTATACTTATCAGTCATAGCAACACTTTGTTAAGAATCAAAAGCAGTTTTTTGTTTGTTTGTTTTTTTCTCAGATGTATTTCATAGCTTTATTTGTTTTACACTTGCCCTGTAGCTTCCCTAGATACCTATATAAAAAATATAAAAAAAACATGACTAGCATTACCCCAGATGCATAAACTGTAGACTTTATTCTTGTGTTTGTGAGAGAAGAGTGTAGCTGAATAATCTTAATTACTGCTTACCAATGTTAATGAGCAGCTACTTATTATGCAGTTTCCTGATGGTCTAGTGGTCTTTATGTGTATTTGTTTATGCCATTCTATACACACAAAACTGCTTAATTTTAATAATAAAAATATATATAATATATTAATAATTAATTTAATATATAAAAATAATACGTTTTATTTCTATTGCACGTTACATTTCAACAAAATTTGCTACCGCAACAAACAAAAACTGCTACAGCAGGAGAAACACATATAAAAACAGATTTATTTTCAGTTTCTTCTTCAGTATCCCCCTAAAGTCCTTTACATCAGACCTTCCCAGGACAATCTTTTAACAATCCTGGCATTATCTTGTCTGGAGGAGGGTGCATGTAAGAACATGACCTGAACGGCCACTACTAGAGTAAGCTCCAACCTCCCACGTGTCCAAAGAAAAAAAAAAGAAAGAAAAGATATGAATGAACAAGTGAGCACTTTTTACCAATATTTTACACACAGCAAAAATTAATTTCACAATGTAATTTTCATTTTAAGTACCCTGAAGGCAAGTGTGGGAGCTCTCTTAAGTGAGCTTGCAATCGTACAAATTAAATTCAACTATAAAGATATTCAGGTCAGGTTCGCTGGGATCAGCAGCATAAATCAGGGGTTATCGGCTTCAGGCAACGCTGGCAGCTCACTAACACTGTCAGTAAGTGCAGAATGATGAATTATTATTATACAAAAGCTCTTTCCCCCATCATTCTAACTTGACTTTTGGGAAATACTAACCATATTGATATTTTCACACGGTTAAAGACTTTTCAACAGGCTTTTACTAAGCGTGATTACAAAGGTGATAATCCAATGCCGTTCGGCGTCAGTGCCTCTAAGTTAAATAACAGTCAGATTGGATGATAGACACCAAGCATCAAGTAGGAGATAGCTGTATTTTCTTGTGTGAAGCCATTATGTGACAGTATCCCTGTGAGATCTCTGGGAGGCAGGCCAAGTGTCTGTGTGCCTGAGCCATTGCCATTCGCCACTTCGTGTCTGTTCACCCAACCACACGCTCAAGACGAATAGGCATACCAGTCTGTCCCACCAATGTAATCAGACCTCTGTGGCCATAAAACACCAAGTATGGACACTCCGCCTGGCCCGCTGACTCCACCATCCACAAGCACTGCACATACAAATGTGTCAGTGCAGATGCAAGTGCACTCGCATGCAAATGTCATTTATTAAATTTGAATATCCTGTTATTGAATCATACATAAATATACATAATGATTTATGTTGGATATGTAGCCTCTTGGAGGCGCACTGGAAAAATAAGCAGAGAATTTATGCTATGTAGCTATTTGAGAATGCTCAATGGAAATGTGACAATAATATTTGAATTGGCCATCAACCCTAGAGACAAGTGGTTTGTCTTCTTTCAGCTTTCGTTTTTATTTGCTACACATACTTTCAGAACATATATTCATTTGTGTAGTGTAGTATTTTGTCCCCATAGGGAAAGTTGTCCTGCATTTCACCCATCCTTCGATGCTGCTGGGGCAAGGAGCATGCGGGACCCATCTTCAGATCTTGAGCCAGGCTAGTTGTCAGAATCACGTGGCTGTAGGATGAACCTGTTGTGCATGTTTTGGGGTAATGGGGCAGACCATTGCACCCAGAGGAAACCCATCCAGACATGGAGAAAAACATGCAAACTCCACACCAGAGGGCTGCCAAGCCTGGCTTATTTTGTTGTCATTTCGGTTCCATAAACCAGGCTCACTCTGAGTCTCAGTTACTATGGAAATTTAGTCAGAGAACTTAGCCTGGTCCAGACCAGGCTAAGGCTAAGTTCTCTGACTTAGTTTGACTCTTCATAAACAATGCACTTTTATCACACACTGAGGATAAAAACACATTTATTACTGACACTAATATTTTATTATTAGATCACTTCAACTATATTTAGAAATAAATATTTATATCGTTGACAAAAAATGTTAATGTTAATGAATATGTATACATTTTGTTATTTTTCATTGGTTCTATTATTGCTTTGTTCTTTATGTTAAGCCTGATTCATAAACGTCCTGATGAGGAGCACTTTAATGTCTGGGTCTGAAGCGTCTTCAGTGACGGTTGACGCTCGATCGTACCTTGGCCCCCTCTTGTTTATTGGGTTGGACTCGGCTGAGTGTGGCTAGTTATACCCTAAACGAGTTTGGTGAAACAGACTAAGCCTGAACTCATGTGTTTATGCTTAGTTAAGAGAGAAGTCAGGGCGTAATCCTGGCTTTACTGAGCCAGTTTTATGAACCTGATTAACACCATCTGCATGATTTGGGAAGCCAGAGAAATCCCACCCAGACATTGCTTCACTGTAATAGATACAGTGAAGCAATGAGAAGCACATACACATACACATACACAAACAAAATATGACATATATGGGATATACACAGTACGTGGGCAAGTGTTGGAACTTTTTCTCAGGACACGGGGGCGGGAGATGGTGGGGCCGGGAGAAAAGTTTCAATTAGCACGGCAGGACCAGTCTCCTCGGTGTAGAACAGAGTTTATCAAGATGGCAAGAGTATCAAGGTGATACAAAACTATTATGCTGAAAGAGTAAGCAACCGTGTCCAATGAGTTTGTTCACAATTTGTTCACTTCATGACACATCTCGAGCTACGCATCAGACCAGATAAATGGATATGACTTTGTGGAAATATCGGGTAACAGCTGAACAGACTGACCAACAACATGCAGTATGTATAGGTTATTGGAAACAAACACTAACAACCCTTTCTAGGAACAAATAGAACACATTTTAATTTTATATTTGAATTCAGTGATTTTAAGATTTCCCTGTGCACACATACAGCTGTGAGTTGTAGTCTCTTAGTCTCGTAGTCTTTTACCATATGTGATAGGCCAACAAGTCATCCTCTGCTATAGGACAGGATGTCCTAGGGCTTCCGGGGGGAACCTTAATCATAGCCGGCCGCTGTACTATACTGTATGTGCAGATGAACTACTGTCTTCTGTGTGTTTGACGTATGTGAAATCTCACATCTTCATCTCCTCCCCGCCTCGCTCCACATCGCATCACTCTTTCGGCCACTCCATCAGTGTCTGCCCCAGCCGCTTCCTGGGCCATTTTGCGTCTGTTTGTCTTTTTGTTATCTTGTATCTTTTTTGTTCTCTTCTTTCAACAAACTACCAGGTTTCTTACCCTCTCCCATATCCCCCTCCCGCTTTAGATCGTTCAGTCTCCCTCGCCCGGCTTTTGCGGCGTGAACGATGGTGGATGACTGTGCTTTAGGAGATTTACTGCTAGATCCTGTCTCTGTCAGGTGTCGAGACGAAAGGAAAGCTACAAGGGAGGAGAAGGCAGAAGAGAGTGGGAACAGATGGAATATAGAGTCGTACACAGGCAGAAAGGCAAATGGAATCTAAGGATGAGGGCAAAGAATAGGGATTATGCGGGTGAGCATGGAAAAGTGTGGAGAATAAAAAGTAGGGCTATGTTTTTTAAAAAGATTGTCTGAATATAGTTTGACAGATTTTTCTTGTGAGCCTCCTCCGTCTTACTTTTCCCTGTGCAGTTTCTGACCCAAACACAGACCTAGCAGACACACTATTCTCTCTGGATCTAATCAATTACTGTTGTCTGCCCAGGTGACACTTGTTCCAGCTCAGACTAGACACCAATCTGTGCTCCCTCACACTGAATCTACAAATGCTGCTCCCGCTCAAGAAGTGTGCCCCATCATATTGAATAAGAAGAATTGCGCTCTGGGTGGAACAGACCCGACATAATTAATGTAGTTAAAACTTTATATATTGCACTTCCCAAGTTCCCCAAAGTAGCACTCATCACGGTTGGTCCAGTTTCCATATATAAAACGCATCCACCGGTGGGGAGCCTCTGTAGACAATACTGTGATACATGTGGCTATCTCATTTTGTAGTGTTTGTTTGCTTTCATTGTTTGTAAAGTTATGTACAATCTAAAGTCTAACTTTTACATCACATTACTAACATCTCAATATGCTACAGGGATTGAGTTGAACTTTCAGGGTCACTTTTCAGGGTCCCAAAAGCAAGTACAAAAGCAATTTAATTTCAGTGCCAGGGAAAACATCATATACTGGGTCTTATTGTAATGTATCCTGGAGTAGACAGTGCGTAATTGTTACATACCCTTTGGATACCAAAGACTATGAATGATAACACTTAAGAGACTCACAATGTACAACTCTACACAATCAACATGCTCTACTTACATTTTTGGGTAAATTTCAGGGCTACTGGCATTTGCTAGGGCATTAATAACTCAAAATGACTATCTCTACCATAACATGAAACTAAATTTAGCTGGAGAACTATGGGCCCGTGAATGCGTTATTAGCAGCATAAAAGCGCCCATAAAGCAGAGCACAGCAAATCCAAAAATAGCCCGACTTCTAAACAACACGAGGAGCTTTGTCGGTGTGTGTGACTACAGGTGCCAATGAGAAGATCAAATTCAAGCCAGGAAGTCTCGATTAGGAGCTTATCACATTCTGTGACACTTTGCTGCACTTTCTGTTCCTCTGAGCTTGGATTTTAGAACTTGTAAAAACACCAGCATCAGCAATAACTAGTTTGTTGTTTTAGTACTTGCGAGGTAGACATTTAGATTTTGTTACCTAACCGATAGTGTCATTTTCTTATCTAAGTAACGAAACACATTTTGCCTTTTGACACGGCAGCTTGGCCTTTGACAGCAATTCTGGTTGCAAACTCTGCAATTCACCGTGAAAACTCAAGGGGATTGATTTATTTGATGCTTCGCAGAGATGTTACAATTGCTCTGGTATTGCATGATATGTTGAATTCTTCATGTTTGTGTTATGAAGGTGCGGCATTTGCGTATCGTATTGTGGTTGAACTTTTACTTATTGACTTAGGCCCCGTCCACACGAAGACGAAGATGGGCCTAAACGCAAAAGTATTATATCAAACCGGCCTATCATCCACTCGAAGCCGGCGTTTTGGGGGAGTGTAAACAATAAAGTTTGAAACCACGTCTCAGGGTGGAAAGATTTCAAAACGCCGTTTTCGCGGCTCCGTTGTTACAGCTTTCCTAAAACGATGACGTCAAAGCACCAGCGTTGTGTATGTTTTGCCCATGTTTGACCTTATAATGGCTTTATCAACCCAATCCAGCGCTGTTCTGACCGTGATACTTCTCCTCTGCTTCACCGTGAGGCACAGCTGACACACGGAGAAAAGCCCCAAAAAAATATCCTCCATTCTGTCTGTGTTTTTGTCCTGACAGAGTCTGTTCACTGACAATATTTCTGCTCTCGTCCTTTAAATCTAAAACACAAATCATCCTCTTTGTTTCTTCTGTAAATAAAAAAAAAAATCCACGGGAATAGTTTCATTTCACCATGATGGGTCTGTTTACATTAGGAAACGTCTACTGCGCATGTGCCTCTACAGTGTTGTTCTGCTTTGGGAGGCGTCCTGTAGTGGTGTCACAGCGCCACACTCAGGCCTGGAGCTGTACTACAGCGTTTCCACACAAATGAGTGGATCAATGTGGATGCCCACATTTACTGAACGGGCTCCATGTTTACAGAGAGCGTTTTTGAAATTATACGCGTTTCGTCTTCGTGTGGATGGGGCCTTACAAGGTTACTTTAGATTTTATTATTAAATTGGTCAAAAGTAATTTTTGGAACGGTGGATCTTTAACTTGATCTTCCCAAAGTCTTTTCCGTGGAGGGCCAAACTAGGCAACGGAGGGCCAAATTAGCAGGCAAAAAACCTGGATCAGTCCTGGTTTATTCTTAAATTGGATCATATTTATTTCTTGATTAGTCCTGATTTAGCCCTGGATTTGTTTAGTCCTGGTTTAGGCCTCCTTTTAGTCCAATTTTAGCACTGGTTTGGACATACTTTAATCCAGGAATAGACCTGATTTGGTCTTTTTTTTAACCCTAGTTTAGACTAGACTGGGTTAGTGTTGGTTTATCCATCCATCCATCCATTTTCTTCCGCTTATCCGTTGCCGGGTCATGGGGGCAGCAGTCCAAGCTGCCCCAGTCACATTGCACCAGTCCCTTATGGCTCTTCCTGCAGGTGGTGCGTCCACAGGCACTCCTCTGGGCGACGTAACAGTCCTTGATGGTCTCATCATAAGAGGCTTCTGAACAGATCTTGGTCTGACCAGTCACTTAGGACCCGTTTGCCATGGGAGACCCTAACCAGGAGCATAATGCCCAGACAACAGAGCTCCTAGGATCATTCAGGTGCTCAAACCCCTCCACCACGACAAGGTGGTGGTTCGAGGAGGGGAGTGTTAGTTTAGTCCTGGAATAAATCTGGTTTATTCTTAGATTAGACCATATTTAGTTCTTATTTAGTATTATATTTAGTTTCATATTAGTCCTGATTTAGTCCTGGATAAAGCTTTGTTTAGCCCTGGTTTAATCATAGTTTAGACTCACTTTTAGTCCTGTTTTAGAACTGGTGTGGACCTACTTCAATCAAGGGTTCAACCTGGTCTTGTCCTTGTTTTAGTCTAATCTCAGGATAATCTCTGGTGATGTGTGCCAATTCAAAAAAAGTTTGTCAGCCACCAAAAATTGGTCTGAGGGGCGCATTTGGGCACCCTGGTATCGTTTGTTTGGTCAGGAACCTGAAAAGTCTATTGCTGGATAGTAGCTTTTGCCTCATCCCAGATTGATAGTAACTTTCGCCAAATGTGCTAAAGGTCATGGCATGTCCCTTGTTTGGATTACACCCAGGGTCTCAGGCTAGATTATACCCCAGGGTATATTATGGCCTGGTCCGTTTCACACCCCATCAAGCCAAATTATATCAGAATACCTTGTTTAGGATAAAATAAAAACTAACTTACTAACTCATTTCGGCAGTAATTCTGATATTATTCACAATTATGACTTTGATTAGCCACACTCATTACTATTCAAATACACTTATATTGCATTTGCTGTCGGAACGTCTACAGTGTTCCACTTTGAATATATATTTATGTAAAATAAAACCAGTCGAGGGAAGTGGAGCAAAAACACTGACAAACTCAAACACTCACCGTATGTACGCTTCAATGAGTACATTAGTGGAGAAAAGCACAAGATGTAAGACAGGAGATGTATTGAGGAGAGAGAGAGGGAGAGAGAGAGAGCTGAAAATGTGCGATGGTTTGAGGCACCCATCTGTCAAGGAATAAAAGAGAGGAGACAGACAGTGAAGGAGGGATGGCACACGGATTAGCAAACTGCAAACACCATGTGGATGTGTACAAAGACCTCCATTGTGAGACGGAGCGAGGAGACGGGGACACGCAAAAGGAGACAGAATGGGACAGGAGGACAGAGGGAGTGAAAGACGGAGGGAGAGAGTGACACGGCGCAGTCCTCAGAGGCTGAGAGTGTGTGGGTGAACGTGAGAGCAGAGCGAGCTAACTTTTCTGTCAATCCGCGGCCGTGATTGGCACCTCTGGGGCCCGCCGTCCCTCTCTTAGCCCGTTGCCCTCTGTCTCGTCAGGACGCGGGCCACAAGGTCAAAGATTCACATGTGCGAAGACAATTACCTGCAAAACCTATTGAAACATACATAGTCAGCCATATAAAATTTAGTGTGCATGCATTATGTGTCAGCCGTCTCCGTTGTACATAGCAAGGGTCTTAAGTGCGAGGAGGTCTCGCGTGGGGTTGGCTAGTGCTGACTGGGTCTTAACCTTTGACACGTGACCCCGTGACCTTACAGTGTCAGCAGTGCTTCTATGCTCCAGACTTTGCACATGAGAGTCCAGATGTATTTCTCTAAGCTCAGAGCTAAAGCCTGGTATATTTCCACACAGTGATATTTCCTCAACCACGAATCTTTGTCTGGGCATGAATGTTATTACGTTTTCCCGTCTCTCGTAAATGCATCATCTTTATGTCTGGACCTGTCCGCGCAAAAAGGTACTCACCAAATATGAAAGAAAACATGTAATTGCTTGACAAAAATCCTAATGTATGTTTTAATTGCACGCCGCATTGCTCTTAGCAGCAGGTGCAGTTTGTTGGCATTGCATCTTGTGCTGTTTATTGGTGGAGTAGTTGTCATGGAGATTGCACATGTGATTAGCATATTGTAGCTTAAATGTGGAAGTTGTCACACTGTCTTGTAATGAAGGTGATAATATAAGATTTATGGAAATATACATTTGTACAATGGGTGCCTTTTGTCTGTTGTAACAATGAAAGTCAAAGGAAACCAAAGTGAAATGCAAAGGTGTTGGCAGAACAGGCTCAACAGAAACTCAGCAAACTGCAAATCTAACGTGATCTGGTTTTGCATAATGTTGTGAAATATTTTCTCTTTTTTTTCCTGTTAAACAGTGTTCATTATTTAAATGTACTCCAAAGCTCATCTGGAATGACAGGTTTGAAATCACACCTATTACAGGTTTTTAATCAGTGCATGTAACACCTGCACTGACTCTGGTGTGAACACAGATCTGTCCAAACTGCGCCGCTTAATTCAACCAGATGAGATTCACCAGCAGCAGTGCTTTTTACACGTGCTGCTGTCACTGCCGTCCTTCTTTTAAATATCACATAATGATTTGCACGCTCACACACACAGTAATAAGACGGGGTGTCCATCTGGCACTTTTTGATGCGTGTGCACTTAGCCGTGTGCGTTTTGTGTATTGTGTGTGTGCCCAGTAGGGGTTTGTGACTAATGGGGTCATTATTGATGCTGAGTCAGGATTACCGCTGATTGCGATGGCTGGATACCACCTTAACGAGTGTACAAACACACGCTCTCCGCCTGCAGACACACTCCACTGGCCCCTGTCTCCGTCACACACACACACACACGCGCACACACACACACACACACACACACACACCTCCATGCCTCTCTCTCCTTGGTGCACTTACGCATACGAACCTCTCACCTCGGCTAATAAACTCGCTCACCCAGATCCCCCTCTGTAGACCTCCACAGCTCCCGTACAGAGCAGTCACACACTCTCTGGCTGTATATTAGAGGACAGGTGGCAGAGGCTGCGCTGAGTAATCAGTCACTTCCAGCTTTCTGACAGTCTACAGTGTTTCGCTTACAGTACACTACACTGGTGGTGAGTGAGTTATCCACCCACTCACTACGCTTTACCAAACCAGGTCATATTTATTTGTTTTTTTTTTCTCCATATTTCTCTGGTCAATGGATTGCTCTACTAAACGGATGCCAAATGCATTACTAAATAAATACAGGGTTTCCGCAGGGCATTAAAAAGCATTATAAGTCAAAAGAATTGTGTCAAAAATAAGGCCTTAAATGTCATTAAAAAGTATTAAATAGAATGCAAACTGGCATTAAATCAAAAGTTCTTGGAAACTAATGACATTGCACTACTTTTACTGCAGAAGTTTGTCAAAAATACAAAAAATAGTCTGTTCTATCAAATTTTCTATTGAATATGGAAATTAATGTTGAATGAACCAATTTGTGGCATTAACAATGTAGTATTTTGGCATTCAAAATTCATTTTGGCTTGTCGCTACCTGTATAAACCCTGAAATAGAGATGGACAGTCATTGACAAACGTAAATGGTGGACTAGTTGCTAAACTAAAATATTTACTTTGCGGTTCTGACTTTGTGCTAGATTAGATCCACTTTACTCCCAACTTCCTGTTTTACACCTCGCAGTAACGTTCATATCCAAAAAAAACGAAATACAACCCTCACTTTATCAGCACATGCACTGTTTTCATACTCCACGCTGGCTGATACAGATCTGTGGTCAAAACAAGAGAGGAGAAAAGCGTGTGCATAGAGCTTAATGATGCACACAGAGCAACCTTATGTGTGTAATTGGTGAATCAGCATCTAACTTTTACTGGGGAGATAAGTGAACAGTCTGCTGGAGCAGGTGCAGCTACATGCTTTATTTAGAGAGCCCTGCCATCTCAATGCACAATGAGTAATGGCACTGAGGTATTTAAAACAATAGACTGTATTCAGTGCATTGTGTATTTCAAGCAGCGCATGCAAATTTGGGTCTAACATTAGGATGTTTTCAACTGATGCCAAATTATAAATATCTCTCCTGCTGTGTTGCCGTATTGGTACATTTTTATAGTCATTCCTTAGTTTTTATTACAGATAATGAAAGAGGGATTAGGTAAATTATATTGATTGTTGTGGTCCAAACTCAACAGAACACAATTCTAAAATTTCTTCATAGAGATGAGTTTATAAGCACATTTCACAACTTGCAGAGTCACTTTTTGTTTGTTTCTTTGTTTATTTATCAGGACAGAGTACAATTACATTATGCTCGAGAGCAAAGATGACCATACCAGACTGTAGTTTTTTCTAGCTAATTTCCATCTGTAGTCCTTAGGGGAAAGTGTCATACTGTATATACAGCAGTGCAGTCAAGAGTCATTCATCAGCATCACATCCATAACAGACACAGTCTCTTCTTACATTTCATCCACATCACGTACATCATCACATATAAAATACAACATTCAATATTCTTATATTTTATTTTTTAGGGTTATTAGCCTGTAAACTCATGGAATTGACTAAAATGCTTTATATTTAGATGTACAGTATTATTTCTACAATTGTCTGGGTACAATATACCCAGGACAATACTACTAGGAAAAAAATGAGGCAGTGCCTGAAATTGTTTGGTGAAATTACAAACGTAGCCTATATCATACCAGGGCTTAAATAGTGTGGATTTAAGTTTCAAATAATTTGAAATAGAAGTGTCCTGAATCCCAGACTTAATCAAACCCTATAACAATCAGGATACACGTATCACGGTTTAAGAGCAGCCACTTCATGTAGTTCAAACTGTCAAACAAACAAACAGCAACAAAAAGTCACTTCAACTCCATATATGTTTGGAAGCAGTCAGAATACTATGTTGTCAGTACGCTCTAATGCAGTGATTCTCAACTGGTGGATCTGGACCCAAAAGTGAGTCGTGGAACGGTTTTCAGTGGATCGCGAGCCTTTCACAATTTTTCATTCAAAGTCTAAAAACCCTATATTACACAGCAACATAATATCTTATAAGTTCAATTTATTAATTGTTAGCATCTAACAATGGAGGTACAGTTGGCTAGTTCTCTGTGAAGCCAGTTAGCATACAGGGGCTGACTCTGGAACCTGGAAGCTCCCATTGACTTCCCATGTAAACTTTTTTTCCCCTCTTTAGCTCATTATTTACCCTCAAGTGCCATGAGAATGTAACTCACACATACCAAATATGGAATTTGGCTCCAAAAATGCAATTTTTTTTTTCCATTTAAAATTAGAAACATGTTATTTCTAATAATTTTAGCTTTATTTTATGATTTAAATTATTATTATTTTTTTTTAAGTGCAAAAAAAATCTACTCACTGGCAAATTTCTCAAATAAAGGGCAAGTATTTATGTAAGAAAATCGGATTTCTAGATGGATTTTTGCAGTGTACTCTGTTTAAATGGTGATGATTTCAGATTTAGGCTTATTTCATGCTTATTCAACGGTACATTTGTGGGAAATACCATATTTTACATTATTCAACTCTTATTTGGGTCGTGGCATGTCATTCTAGGGTGATACTGGGTCCCGACGCCGTACCAGCTGATAACCACACGGCTCTAATGCTTTACTTTCCAGAGTAAACAATTTGTAGCTGTCCTTGGTGCTGAAGTCCTGGTATCAGTTTATGTTGCACTCTCTTTCTTCTCCATAGCACACACACATAACAGGTACACACACACACACACACACACACACGTAGAGAGTGACATGAGTAAATGAGTACATTTCTCAGTAAATGGCAACAATAGTGTATAATTCAGCTCCTGAAGCAGAGTGTGTAGCACTAACACAATTAATTATTATTGTGGCTGGAGGTATTTCAGTGTTGAACAGCACTTTGAATCATCACCATTACCACAGATTTACCCTTGCGTGTGCAGCTTCTTGGATATGATTTTACAGTGCATAATTAAATCTATTTTTTCCCCCACAAATCCTTAAAGCCCCAAATAAATCTGTTCATTCGATGTTCTTCATTAGCACTACAGTAATTATTGTGTAAAGCAGCCATTGTTGCACATATGTACCTTCAGGCATTTTCACTGGTAGACTGTGTGTGTGTTTTATTGATCTTAAAAGAAAAAAAAAAGTGAAAATGATTTACGCTTGTAAGTATAGTATGTATTTTGAATGACTAATTTATTTATGTTGAAAATAAATTAAAAAATGGCGATTTAAAGGCCCTATACAGTTTTTGTCCTCCTTCAGCATATACTGCAATAAAAAGCACACTCGTTTCTGTCAGCATTTCTGTGATAGTGACCCTGAAAGTTGTGAAATGTGTTTATAAACTCATCCCTGTGACGAACTGGGATGTTGGAAAAGTGTTAGAAAAGTTGGACCCAACAAAGACTTGAATTTGCGTCATCTCTCTTTCATTTTTGTAAACAAAAAAATCTGGTATTGAGCCTTTAGATTCTGCGTTTACTCTGCCATGAATGAAGTGAGTTGTACAGAAAAGAGTATATGAGCATGTTGATGTGTTGTTTGTCTGCTGATCTCACAGTGAGTCTCTGTTTACTGAGCTGCGCGTGTGCTTAGTCGTCACACACTGCCGTCTCAATAAGGCGTTGTTGTAACCCGGGGTTTAATCAGGCCTTCAGGCAGACTGCGTGTGTGTGTCCGTCTCCAGCTCGGTGTCACATTTTACCCAGCTCATTGTTCCTGAAAGCAACTGTACTTTCCAAATCAACTCCTTTATGAAGTTCTGCTGCTGTGGGCCCACCATTAAGATTTCATGTGTCTTTGGGCCACTTTGAATAATCTCCAGAGCTGCCACAGCCGGACACACTGGCCCGACTTTGTTTGAGGATCTGTGGGGCTTTTTTCTGTCATTATGTGTGTGTCTTTTGTGTTTAAGCATGTTTTATTTAAGCACAGAATCCCAGATGACTTTGATGATGTTGAAAGTGCTTCTAGAGCTCTCTTCCATATCTGTATTCACTTTTTTACATTGCCATATTTGACTAATCCATCCATAGATAAGTCAATGAACTAATCATTTTTCTCCCTATCCTAGAAAAAGAAAAAGGGTGCTATCATCAATTCACTTCATGTACCAATATCGCGGTCACCGCACAGAACTTCACATTTCGTATTTGATCAAACAGAGGTTTTGAAAATCATTTTAACAGACATCAAACAATGAAAGAGAAAAGTATCTCCTATATGTACAGTCCTCACACCCTCCATAGCAAGTCACTTTCAAGTCACATTCCACTTTATAGATGTTGTAGTAAGAGTAGAGTTAAAGGAAACCAGCGCATACCATGGTGGAGACAATAATTGATCCCAAAGAAGATCTTGTAAGTTTAGACATATTGCCAGAAGTAAACCTGGTCTGTAACAAGCGTTTAGGCGAGGCCTGTTTGCCCAGTGTGTTTTCTAACACCTCTGAGACTGAGCAGAGCTGTATGGGAACTTTTCTGTTTCAGTTTCATCACTTGGTCAGACTTTGTGCTCTTTTCTCTTACTATGTCCTCACTCTCTTAACATTCAGCGCTCACTTGTCAGTTCTGAGGCGCAGCTTGCCTTAAGTATGAGGATTGGGTGTAAGCTGGTCTTATTATCCTGCGTGTGTGGGTGTGTGTGCTCATGTATAAGTGTGTAGAGAACTGTGAGTGATGGGTGTGTAAGCCCTCTCTCTGGCGCTCTGTTTGAAATAAAGCGACAGATAATCGCAGGGCTCTGGCGAAGTGAGCTCATCTGAGAGCCAATCGATACGGGTGCCATAGCTTCAAAGCAGCCCTTCAAAGAGGAGAGAAATAGCCATATGCTCTATGTGCTCTATGTGTATGTGTGCACAAGTGCACGTGCACGTGAGTGTATTTAAAAAAAAGAGTGAGGCATCGCAAGCCTTTTAAATGAGCGAGAGAACAAAAGAAGAAGACAGTCAGAGACAGGGAGTTTCTGCGCGCAGATAAAACACTTTTTGTTTGGTAGCAAACATTATCATATCACAGTTGACATGTGAATTACTTGTGATGTGAGTGATGTTGCTATTTAAATTGGACAAAATCATTGTTTTGTTATCTGGTAATCTCCTGATATCATGCGTCTGTCATCTTTTATTCACTAAACCAGAAGCAGCTGTGGCCTTTGTTGAGAAAATGGGCTAGGAGGAGACACACTGATGGAGTTTGAAGACTACAGTGTGTTGAGTTAAGTGAGACTTAAGCGCAGAGAACGACAGGGTTGTCAGATGTGTGTTGTACATGAGACAAAAGAAGAGAGATCCCCGTCCTTGCCGTGTTTAACCGTGACATCACACCTTCCACAATGTGAAAATGAGACTATATTTTTGACTCCAGTGTAAAAACACTTCATGTGCGTGTGTGCATGTGTAATGTTATCAAATGCTTCTGCACGAGCCTGCTGTGAACACTGGTGTGTGTGGGCTTGTGTGTGTCTGTGTGTCTAATTAGCTGAGACAAGCAGGTGTAAAGCAGTAATTAATGACACAACTGACTGCCTTCATTATCTCTACATGAGCTTCTTATGCTGCTGAACAAACATGCAAACATATTTTACCACATTACCTCACCAATGTGACCAAACACTCTTCATGTTTAGACAATAGACACCACCGACTCCCGTTTAACATCCACAATTACAGAGTGTTTTTTTTAATAGCAGCATAGGACATAAGTGTTCTTTGCATTGATTTCTGGCAGACGCTGTTTTGTTTTGTTCTGATAGCAAGTCTTCTTGGTCCCACTGAAATGTGAATTACTATATTAAACAGCCAAACTTCGTTACATTTCGCTTTCCCCCCACAGCTCAGATACGTACCTCGATACACAGGTCACGATACGATATGTACCTCGATACACAGGTCACGATACGATATGTGCCTCGATACACAGGTCACGATACGATATGTACCTCGATACACAGGTCACCATACGATATGTACCTCGATACACAGGTCACGATACGATATGTACCTCGATACACAGGTCACCATACGATATGTACCTCGATACACAGGTCACCATACGATATGTACCTCAATACACAGGTCACAATATGATATGTGCCTCAATACACAGGTCAGGATACGATATGTACCTCGATACACAGGTCATGATACGATATGTACCTCGATACACAGGTCACAATACGATATGTACCTCGATACACAGGTCAGGATACGTACCTCGATACACAGGTCACGATACGTACTTCGATACACAGGTCACGATACGTACTTCGAT
>OMNZ01019502.1:0-17379 GCA_900303255.1 Lesueurigobius sanzi | reverse complement strand
CAGTCATCATTAGCCTCTTCTATTTTCTGACAATTGCTCCAACAGTTGTCCTTTTTACACCAGGCTGCTTGGCAATTGCCCCGTAGCCCTTTACAGCTTTGTGAAGGTCTACAATTTTGTCTCTGGTGTCTTTTGACAGCTCTTTGCTCTTGCCCATGTTGGTAGTTAGACTTTTGACTGATTGTGGGCTGCACAGGTGTCTTAATGAAAGCTAAGAACCTCAAACAGGTGCTACTAAATTAGAATCATGAGCAGAGTGTAGTTGGACTATTTAAAAACAGAATAACAGGTCTTTGAGGGCCAGAATTCTAGCTGATAGACAGGTGTTCAAATACTTATTCTGCTGTATCACACAAATATATTGTTAAAAAATCATAGATTGTGATTTCTGGCTTTTTCTTTTTAGATTATCTCTCACACAGTGGACATGCACCTACCAGGAAAATTTCAGACCCCTCCATGATTTCTAAGTGGGAGAACTTAGAAACGCATGCAAAATAGCAGGGTGTTCAAATACTTACTTTCTTCACTGTACAATAAACAAAGATGAAGCAGATAAACACGTACTCACGTACCCCTTATTTATACTCCAAGTACCCCCTGCCTCGATCCCATTAATCAATAACTAAATATTTTCAAACTCTTACTCTTTACCGTTAAATGTTTTAAATAGCTTTTCTTTGAACATAATAATCAAAAATACAAGTCAATTTCATCTTATTTTGTATCTGAAATGATTCCAAGTACCCCCTTCTTAACACTCGCGTACCCCCAAGGGTCTCCGTACCCCCGGTTGGGAAACACTGATTTACTGTATGTAGACTGAGAAAGGTTAATATGGGATTTTTAAACATTTTTGCTACATGAAGCTAAAGTGATGCTACTCGAGTACTTCATACTTGTAGATTTCCTGAGTCATTTTGATCTTATTCCTACTGTCTGTATAAAACCTGATGAAGCCTCTTCTCTCAGCTCATGTTTATAAGTCTGAGTAGAATAATCGATGTTTCAGTTGTTTCAGCCCCAGCTCTCACAGAGGCACATGGACGGTGTCTTTTACTGCTGCTTTTCATCAGGGCTCAACTCAATATGTAAAACACAGGGTTTGGGCTGAAACTGCTCCACAACACTCAGCTTAAGCCAGCTTTATAGAGGATGGTGCTAAAGAAGGAATCTAAAAATCAAACTGTACAGCCTGGACTGGGCAATGTGTGCAAATTAATTCCACCAAACAATGATCTTATAAGAATAGGCAGCATTCGCCTGTGAATGGAGAGCATCTGAGAACATCTAAAAACAAGCCAGTTTGTTTTTCACTCTGAGCAGCCATATTGAGTCATCTTGCTGCAGTTTCTCAGTCTTTTCACTAAGCTGCTTCTCATGTTACAGCCGGCCCCTCCCCCACAGCACACAGCTTAAGCCAGTCATAAGGCAGCTCTCAGAGACGGAGGCGTAGCTAACGGGCTTAGCCGCCTGGTTGCCTAGGGAACGAGGCAGCAGTGCCAGACGGGGGATGGTGCAAAAGACAGAAAAGCAAAGCAAGCGTTTCATTCGAGGTCAGCAAAACATGGAGAAGGGAGCTCAGAAACAAAGAATAGGTGACACTTCTGCCCCGGTGGAGAGTGGGGTGCAGTGGGCAGAGGCCGAGGTGCTGGCCCTGATGAAAGTGTGGAGCGAGTTGGGATCCCGAGAAGAGAGCAGAGCCACATACGAGCTGCTCTCTGGCAATCTGAGGAGGCTCAGGGTGCTGCGCAGCTGGAGGGAGTGCCAGGCCCAGTGCAGGACGCTGGGGCTGCACTGCACCAACACAAAACAGGAAGATCCAGGTCTAGACTACAGCCCACAGATGGACCCCACTGCAATGAAGGAAGACTGGGAGGAGGAGCAGCATGGAGGGGGAGTGCACCATTCCTTAGGCACCCCAATGCAGGAAGGTAAAGAGTCACACGTGTGTAACATGCCTGAAAGGAAACTTTCAAAGTTTTTAGTTTTAGTGTTTACTGAATGACATGAAAGTCATTTAGGTATTCAACTATACATTATTAAAGATAAAACTGGGTCAAAATTAAAAGTAAAAAATAACTTAAATTAAAATTAAAAACTAATAAACAAATCAAACAATGGTGTTTAGTAACACCAACATCAAAACTTTCTTCAAAATAAACATTTGATGGTAAACTAGGGCTGGGCAATTTGGCCTAAAAAAATCTCATTCAAAAAAAAAGTTTGAGTTTATTTTTTCTTTTAAGCACTTAAAAATGACTGCAGACAGATATATTGTCAGAAGTGATTTTTTGCGCTAAAAAAAGAAAAAAAAAAAAAATCAGATATGATTTCCTGCATTCAGGTGCATTATAGAAAATAAATTATATTTCCATCTGGTAGTTTTTATGTTGCCAAAAATACATTTGTACTTGTACTTGTACTAAATGGATAAAGCAAATAAGAAAATGAACGGTGGTGGACAGAAAGTGGAAGGGTCCAAACTGCAGTCATGTTGTTTGTGACTGTGTTAAGCTGGGAAGTGGTTGTCTCACTTTACGCTATGGAGCGTAACGGAAATTGCCGACCTGTGCGGGGAAATAACTCGTATTTGCAAAATAAAAATCGATTTTACGGTGCATTTGGAAAGTATTCAACCCCCTCCACTTTTTCCACATTTTGTTTGTAAATTATTGTTTTTTTCTAATCAATCTACACACAATACTTAATAATGACAAAGTGAAAAATGCTTTTTTGCCATTTTATTTAAAATAAAAAGGGAAATATCACATGTACATAAGTATTCACAGCCTTTACTATGACACTTAATACTGAGCTCAGATTCCTCCCCGTTTCCACTGATCATCACTGAGATGTTTCAACAACTTGACTGGAGTCCAGCTGTGGTCAATTCAACTGTTTGCATTTGATTAGGAAAGGCCCACACCTGTCTATAAGGTCCCACAGCTGACTGTGATGTCAGAGCACAAACCAAGCCGTGAAGTCAAAGGAACTGTCTGTAGACCTCAGAGATAGGATTGTATCGAGGCACAGATGTGGGGAAGGGTACGAAAAAATTGTTGCAGCAAGAAGAGCACTGTGGCCTCCATTATTCGTAAATGGAAGTTCAGAACCACCAGGACTCTTCTTAGAGCTGGGCCCGTCCAAACTGAGCAACTGGGAGAGGGCCTTGGCCAGGGAGGTGACCAAGAACCCAAACACTCTGACAGAGCTCCAACGTAACTCTGAGGAAATAGGATAACCTTCCAGAAGGACAACCATCTCTGCAGCACTCTACTATAAAGGTCTGATTGGATTAAGTAATGTCATAGTAAAGGTGTGAAAACTATATGTGATATATCCGTTTTTTTACTTTTAATAAAATGGATAAAAAATTCTAAAAAAAACTTTTTTCACTTTGTCATTATCAAGTATTAGTGAGTAGATTGATTTTAAAAAACACAATAATTTAACTAACATTTTGGAATTAGGCTGTAACATAACAAAATGTGGAAAAAGTGAAGGTGGTTGAATACTTTCCCAATGCACTGTACCTACAAATTCGATAAATCGACTAAATCGACTTTTTGCCCAGCCCTATGGTAAACTTAGTTGTTTTTACATTTTATTTATGATAAATGTTTTGCAAATGTGACAATGATGAGTGGTATTACAGGAATGAAGGTCCACAGAGCACTGCCCTACAACACTGACACCCCAGAGGAGGGAGGCCGCCACTGGACAGATGACGAGGTGAGGGCCCTCCTGTGTGTTTGGGCCGACAAGCACATCCGGGAGCGCCTAAAGTGTACTCTACGCAACAAAACCATCTTCCAGGAGATGTCCTGCCTCATGGAAAAAAACTTTGGGATAGTGCGCAACTGGAAGCAGTGCCGCACTAAATACAAGAACTTGAAGTATGACTTCAAAACTGTAAAGACAACCCTTGATGCAGGGAGCAGCAGCAATGTGGGGGGACCAAACAAGTACATGAAGTTTTATGAGGAAGTGGAGGCCATAATGCTGGACCAAGGACTGGACAGAGGTTCAACGGACATGCACAAGAGACTTTTTGACGGAGAAACACTGAGGCTCAATACCACAGGCGCCGAACACGAGATGGTCATAGAAATTGACGATGGTGAGAAGAATGTTTGTATTTGTAACAAAATACATATTGTAAAAATGAAATATTCATATTCAGTTTAACAATTGGACAAGGACAACATAATTTTGAGCTGTAGTTCTCAAACTGTGGTACATTTACCACTGGACGCACTGCAGGTGGTACATACACTGCCTGGCCAAAAATAAAGTCACCATCTGGATTTAACAAAGCAAATAGAACTGGGGTTGACGCACTTTGTTTTAGATTCAGCAACACTTTCTGCCCAAAGAATGAGATCAGCTGAAACATGAACATCCTGAATTATTATTTATGAGCTATTCCATCAATGGATTTCTTCTTCTCTGACGGCACAGGCATATTCCAAGATGACAATCCCAGGATCAGGCTCATATGGTGAAAGAGTAGTTCAGGAGTGTGAATGGTCATTTTCACACATGGATTGTCCACCACAGTATCCATATCTGAACTCCACTGAGAATAGTTGGGATGTGCTGGAGAAGGCTGTGCTCAGTGTTCACACTCTTCATCATCAATACAAGATCGTAGTGAAAAATCAATGCCACACTGGATGGAAATAAATCTTTGGACATCGCAGAAGCTTATTGAAATGATGCCACAGCAAATGGTGCTGTGGTCAAAGCTAAAGGTGGCCTAATGTGCATGTGACTTGTTTTTTGGCCGGGCAGTGTACAGTATATGCAATTTTAAACTTTATATTTCTAAGAAATTATTTCATAAGGTAAGACTTATCTTATGAAATTATAGTTAGGCCTTTATTTGGTTTAAACATGGGTTTGCATCCAGTTTAGATATAAATTTGTCCAAGTGAGGTCTATTTTTTAAAACTTGGTATTGTTCTGGTTTGATCTTAATCGAGGCCTGGGGTTATCCTGGTGGGATATTTAATCAGGTGATATTTGGTTCATTGAGAACCATAATTTAGAGATTACCGGTTTTGACCCATAGTAGTTTGTTGTATTTTGAGATACTAAATGCATTCACAGCTTTGATTTTAGAGGGTCATCTCCTTCTGTGTGGTTTATATATCATTTAAAGGAATAGTTCACCGCTTTTACATGCATACATATGTTCTAACCTGGGCTTAGTTGAGGCTATTACCTTCAGAAGAATGTGCATAGATCATACACCTAGGTGCACTCAGGCTGCACAATTTAGAAAAACAAAGAATTTCAATTGATAATAGATTTATGATTCACCTTTTAAAACAAAGCTTTCATTAACTTTGTACATTTGAATGTGGATTTGAATGTCTTTTTGTTCTAAGATGACAACAGTGATGACTATGATGGTGATGGTGAAGTGGACGCTGGCAACTGGAAAGGAACAGGTAAATAAATAAAAGTACAGTACAAATGTGACCTACTAATACAAATGACTAGATATTGTTTTGCTAAGCTGCTCTTATGTGCTCGACTAATATTTACTACATGTCCCTATGACAGACGCCTCAAGTTCGGACCAAATTCAGGTGGTCACCATTTCAGACACGGGTCGTAACTGGAGCGACCAGGAAGTGAGAGCCCTGATCCACGTCTGGTCTGACGAGCGAGTGCGAACACAACTGGAGAGCTCCACCAGGAAGAGGGACATTTTCATCCAAATCTCAAACTTACTGATGCAACAGGGCATTGAGCGCGACTGGAAGCAATGCCACACCAAGTACAAGAACCTCAAGTATCTTTACAGGTCTCTGCAGCGGAGCAGAACGGAAAAGTCCGACCCCAGACACTTAATGCGTTTCTACGAGGAGCTGGATGCCATTATGAATCATTCCAGTCATAACATCCACAATAGCAACAGCTCGCCACACGAGGCGTCCCAAATGGACTACAGCCTGGACATAGCACAGATCCCCACTTTGGATAAAGATGACCAGAGTGATGCGTATATGCCCAGAATGAACAATGTAACCTTCAACGCCCCTCAGACAAGCAACACTCCTGAACCTAGGCCCCCTGTGACCTTTGACATTATGGCCAACAGTAAACAGCAGAGGACAAACACAAGCAGAGACAACTGTGTGGACCGTCTACAGGCAAATCAGACTGGTAAGTGGCCGAGCGAGCGCACACATTTTATACACTGCCTGGTAACAAAAAGCTACCACCTGGGTTTAGCAAATAGATCTGTGGTCGCTGCAGTTGCTGGGTTTTAGGCTCAGTAACACTATGCCCAAAGAATGAGGTCAGGTGATTACATGAGCATCCTGAACGACCAGGTTATTGAATCGATGGATTTCTTCTTCTTCCTTGATGGCACGGGCAGAGGAGCACGAGACATCATTTTCACACGTAGATTGGCCACCACAGAGTTCAGATCTCAACTCCACTGAGAATCGTTGTGATGTGCTGGAGATGGAGAGTGTGACCAAAGCGCAAAGCCATCATCAACACAAGATTTTGGTGAAAACTGAATGCCACACTGCATTTTTTGGAGATTTACACTTTGTTTTGCTTGGCCAGGCAGTGTGGTTAGAATTCTGTTTAGGCATGACAGTGGTGTAGTAGGTTGAGCATTCACCCAGACACTTGAAGGACACCAGTTCAAGTTACAATTAATTTGCTGAGACACATTGGTTAAAAGATTGGGTCAAAGGCAGAAGACAGGGTCGGCCCTAATCTTCATGGCACATTAAGCAGAAATCTGTATTGGGGAACTCGTGAGGTCATTTTAGGGTGTCTGCGGAGTCTTGAAAGTATTTAATTCAAATTAACCAAAACGAATGTCCTTACCAAGTATTAAAAAGTCGATTCTGAAGTCGGCTGCACGATATATCGCTAAAAATATCGTATCGGGATATTAGGTGATGCAATATCTGTATCGCAAGAAGCCACAGAATATCGCAAATTCACTTAAGTCTTCCATCTGACTGAGATTTTTTTCTTTTTTTCTTGATCTATGAACATTGGGTTCCTCCCTCGTCTCCTACGCACCTGCCCTAAGGATTTGAGGTGCAAAGCCCTTTTCTCTGTTTACATTTTTTGCCAACACTCTCTAAAACCAAACATGCAGGAACTTATACATGTGCAGAAGTTCAGTTTTAGTTATAACTTTCCTAATTTAGTACATTTTTTGGCCTTGGTTTTATTCTGATTTAGCGTTTTTAGAGTCTGCTTTTGACTCAATTTGCTGAAAAAGGTATTACATGTGTCTGAATTGAACGGAACGGTTTACCTAAGTATCGCAATAATATCGTTATCGCGATATTGCACGCCCGTATCGCACATCGCAAGTTTTTTCAATATCGTGCAGCCCTATTAAAAAGTCTTAATCACCGTTTAAGAGGTCCTTATTTGGAGGTAATTACATTTTTTTTCTTATCGTCTTCTGATCAAAGTTAAACGTTGCCATAATCGGCTAAACGCCCAAATATATTGTAGATCCAATAAATATGAATAAATGTGTTAATGTGGGTACTTTAAAATGTACAAGTGCGTTTCTAAGCCATGACGTGAAGCGCAAAGTCTTCAAAAACGTCTTAAATTTGACCTCAGGATCCCTGCATATACCCTACATTTGAAAATCCATTTCATATTTCACATAACGAGTCGCAACAGTCCATCCCCCACTCCTCACCATGACTACGTTTGCAATACAAAAGTAGACAGTCATTTTAAAGAGGCACAAAGGCAATTTTTGAAGCACACAAAACAGATAGTACACATTTAGGATTTTCTGGTGGTCCCCTGGAAACAACGTCCTGTCGTATTGTAATTGCAGCTCAATCGGAGAAAAGGCCAGACAGAGGAAATGCCCCGTTGACCAACAGGGGACAGAAGAGGAAGGCTGAAGACCGAGGTTTGAATTGTAGCTCCTGCTGATATCGCTTCGTCACATGATGTTAAACAATTGGTTTCTGTGACTAGTCCAATCCAGTCACTCGGTCTCATGATTCTGACATGGACCGATAACAATGCTACAAATGAAGCTATGGATTTGGATGGCTGCAGAGCAAACAAAGCCACTCAAAACCCTTGATTAACTTATCATCACGAGATAGCACGTTTGATCTATGACTTTTCAATTATGTTAAAATGATGCCTTCTGTTAGCTGCTGATTGGGTGTTTTTTTTTTCACTTTCAGCATCTACAGCCCAGTCACCAGTGAAAAGATTTAACACAGCCACAAATGCCAATGTCCACATGGAGAAAATTTGCAAGGAAGAACAGGGTCACTTTCCAATTATAAAAATCAACTCAGTTCATTCAATGGCTTCTTCTTCGGATACATCCCAAGACACACAGGTAAATGAGTCAATCAATAGAAGACCTTGGATCATTTTAACATTGTGAAATGTGTTTTTGCAAGGAGTAACAATTGTAGTAATTGTAGAAGTAAACAGTAGAGACCCAAAGAAATACTCAAGTAAAAAAAAAAAAAAGCACTGAATAACTATTTGAGCGTAAAAGTTTGAGGTTTCCGGGTTGACATATAAAAATGTTCTTTCCAAAAGGATCTACCAAGATTTTTTAAGATGTGCTATTGAAAAATGAATTTAGTTTAAGTTAATTAAACTTTGATTATTGTGCCAAGTTGTCAACAACAACAACATGATTTTGTCATTTCCATTTTTATTCAAAATACAAAGATTAACCAAATGTTTCTTTAACTTCAAAAGAACAATGGTTACATGGTTGCAAACAAGGCAACCCTGTAACGAAATAGTGTCTCTTTCCTCAATTTGTGAGACTAATTCCACAATTTGAGCACAAAATGGGTCATTTAAAGTCACACTTCATGGTAATTTACCTGTGCTGCAAAGCCACCAGTCCCAGGGTCAGGACCTGGGCCACCTCCAGCTGGGTGGGCCACTCTCCAGCCGCCACGCACCCGAAAACCCCGCACTCTTCCCCGATGCCCGACTCCTCGAACTCCATCGCCAACAACAAAAGTCTGTCTGATGAGGCTGCGGCTGCTGCTCGGTCCGTGCGTCTTTACCTCGCGGGACTTTCTTCTCTTCACCACCACGTGCTACTGCTGCTGCCAAGTTTGAGCTTTTACAAAAATCACAAAAGCGAAGATGACATCCTTCGGGCGGGTGTCCTTCAAAGGTTTAGAGAAAATACCGCTTTCAAACGAAGAAAAAAAAAAAAAGTTCATAGATTTACGACAAGAGGAAGCCGTGGATTTCACTGCGCTCACTTGAATTTACAATCAATAAATCAATAACACGTGGTATCCTGATTTACGATACGAAAACAGACTCGTGCGTGTCTTTTTAAGTTGGGCAATGTACAGTTTGTGAGGAATCAGAGTAAATCAATGTGCTCTTCTAAGGCAAAATGGTAGAATAGTTCGCGATTATCACGAAAAAGTTACTCATCCTTTGACAAAAAAATTAGACGCACGGGGCATCTCCAAACCACGTGGTAGGGAAGCGTGCGCACCGATTGGGTTGGCACAATAGATATTGCGATCTGATTGGACAAAAGGGCAAGAATACTCAACTTCCCTCTCTTTGGGGACTGCACACGCCTCTCTCTGCCATCGGCTTCTCTCACAAACTTGCCACAAAGTTTTTATTTCGTTCATTTCTTGGTTCTAGGACCTCGGGCTCTTCCAGGCGACCATGGCATCCACACCAGGTAAACTTTAACACCGTTTATCCCCCCCCCTATGTTTGCATGTGTTACATTTGCCAACGCACATGGTGTTTTTTATTGTTTTTTTTAAGAGTTGAAAGTTGGCCAGAAGCTCAACGAGGGCAAGACGAAGCAGATCTTTGAGCTCGTGGATCAGCCCGGACTGGTCCTGGTCCAGTCCAAGGACCAAATCACTGCTGGGAACGCGGTGAGGAAGGACCAGATGGAGGGGAAGGCTGCCATCGCCAATAAGACCACGAGCAGCGTGTTCAAGCTGCTGCAGGAATCCGGTGAGACAATGTGACCGTGCGTAAAGTACACGCTGTATGCAACTGTAACACAACTGAACCGAGGAGGGCTGTATACTTCAAACATACTGTATGTTGCAGGAGGGCGGCAATATTGGGTTACATAACAAACCTAGTCAAAAAAACTTATAGTTTAGGGTGACCAGATTTTTCACATTTAAAAACTGGGACAAAAATTCGATTTTTTTTTTTTTTCATGTTTTTCATAATTTTTTTCCGCGTTTTTTTTGTTGTTAAATTTTTGGCTTTTTTTGTTGTTGTCATTTTTCATCATTCTTTTGTATTTTTTCTTCCTTTTTTGTATGTTTTTCATAATTTTTCTCGCATTTTTTCATATTTTTTCCTGTGTTTTCTAATTTGTTTGTAATATCTCATGATTTTTTTTTGTTTTTCGTAAATTCTTCCTTTTTTGTAATTTTTTCATAATTTTTTCGTAATTTTTCCTGTGTTTTCTTATTGTTTTGTAATTCTTTATGCATTTTTTTTTTCACATTTTTTTGTCTTGGTCAAAAGTCATAAAGTATCAAGTAAATACGCGGCTTTGGACATGGCACTGGTGAAAAACTGGGACAGAGGTTGTGTAAAACTGGGACAAATGAATGGTTTCAGATAAATTCACAGGGACATGGGACAAAAGGCTCAAAACTGGGACTGTCCCGGGTAAACTGGGACGTCTGGTCACCCTCTTCTAGTTGCAAGTCATTACACCAGTATCAAAGCAGCCAAATTTCAAAGGGAAATGAAAAACACTAAAGTAAAATAATAAATATGCAATTATTGGCAGTAATACATAATGTACATAAGTACATGGACAATGATGGCGGTCAAAGGACTTGATTTAAATACTTTATTAACAGTTCAGGTGCATATCACTCACTCAAAACTATTCATATAGCACTTTTCACACATTAAAATGTAGCACAAAGCTGGAGTGTGCTCAAATATTATTCCAATAAAGGTAAACGCTGCAGCTTCAAAAACTGTTGGCAAAAGGATGGGGACAACTCTGCACCATCACAAGGCTTTAAATGGGGAAAAAATATTAGGGGAGTACAATATTGAAAAACTCATAATTTGTAACACAAATGTGTGATATTGCGATCACGATATTATTGGAATATTTTGTTAAACCGTTTGAACATGGCATGCCTCATTTACATTTGTTTTTAAGCAAAATGTGTCAAAACGAGACTTAAAAAAATACTAAATCAGGAAAATTATGACTAAAACGGAACTGTTGTACTTTATTTGGGCTGAGTTAACAAAAGATCGAGTCTCTCAGTCTGATGACAGACGTTGGTGATTTTGCGTTACAGATACTGCATCATAATATTTTTTGTGATCTTTTGTGCAGCCCTACAAAATATGCTGCACATTTGAGATTTGCTTTGGAGCCTTGGTCTGGAATTCAAACTCTGAACCTTCTGGCTGTTGGGCAAAAGTGCTATGCAAATTTACACCCAAAAATCATTCTTTATCATTTTGATTTGGGTGGCATGTGGCGTCGCAGAATATGCTGACCCGGTGACAAAAGTATGAATTGATATTTTAACCTAAACAATAAAGTATTGCTAATATGTACGCTTCTAATGCCCCCACTCTTCTGTTGTGCGTTCCTTCTCAAAAACTGGATAGAATGACCAAAGTCCATGTATGTCCTGAAACGAGGGGTCAGGAGGAGTCCTACTACTGAACCAATACAACCTTTAACCTATTCCCTTTAGTACAAGATAGCCGCTGCAAACCTGGTAACTAACATGAAGGTTTAAGTGGGTCAATAATTATGCCCACACTTGATCACATGGAGATAATCTAGACATGAAACTCCTTTTACAATCTTTTAATTAAAGATGCTACGTACCTCACATGTTACTCACAAGCGTGTGGTGTGTCAGCCGACTTCCACCAAATGATGAACTTGTGACTTTGTCCTTGGAGACGTGACCAATTGCGTTAATAAATTTAATTTAGGACCATGACCGATTGAAGCACCTGAAAGCTAATTACTTGCGTTGAACATCTTGTAGCTTCCTGGGGGGCTCTACATCACCTTTGAATGTGTAATGCATTGGTTAATGTTGAACCTTTTCCACTAGCAAATAAATTATGATTTTAGTATCTGACTGCAACATAAGCATAATAAAATAGAAATAATTTAAAGGCACTATGCCTGATTTTTTTTCTTTTTTTTTTTTTTCTTTTTTAATTACAAACGATGAAAGCGGGAGCGAGTAAATTATATTGATAGTTGTGGTCCAAACACATGCCTAACTTGCCTAATGCATTTCTAAAATCCCATTTCTTTTAAGCTAATTTCACAATTTACAGGGTCACTTTTTTTAGGATCACTGTCAAAGAAATGCTTGAAAAGTTGCACTTTTTTTTTTTTTTTAAAGAAAAAATGCTTTATATTTAGATGGCCATTATTATTTCCACAAATATCCAAGTTTACAATTTACTAAAGGAGGACAAAACAAATTTCATTCCTCTTCTAGGTAAAAATCAGGTATAGTGCCTTTTAAAAACGGATTCAGAAAGTTTTATGCTTTCTTTAACTTATTATGTTCTTTATTGGCAATCAATCCTAATTCCTATCTGAAATGTTTTTTTTTGTTTTTAAGGGATTAAAACAGCCTTTGTTAAGCAGCAGTCGGACACAGCCTTTATTGCAGCGCACTGTGAGATGATTCCCATTGAGTGGGTTTGTCGACGTGTCGCCACCGGATCGTTCCTCAAAAGAAATCCCGGAGTCAAGGAGGGCTACCGCTTCACTCCTCTCAAAATGGAGATGTTCTTCAAGGTATTTTTGACATTTTGAGGTGTCCACATACGCACCTTTTTTATTAAAATCTTTTAAACATGTAGCGAAGTAATATTCGCATCAAGCTCAGGACGCATTAGGAAGGGTAAAATAACATGTCCAGAATTGTTGTTAATAGAGATGTCCCCAAGTTTCTTTATCATGCACTGCTATGGATGTATTTCAGTCCATCCCTCCCACCTCAGTTAGATCCTTTTTTATATTCAACAACAAAAGCGAAAAGGACGGTAAAGCGCATAATCTTTTGGCCATTGCCTTCACAAAGAGGTGTTTTTATGTAGAAACTCATGTAATTCCATTGTGTTTTTATTTAAGCTAAATGTTGTTTTCTCAGGATGATGCCAACAATGACCCGCAGTGGTCAGAGGAGCAGATTCTTGCAGCTAATTTCGACCTGGCTGGACTCACCATAGGCAAATGCGAGGTGGACATCATGAGTCGCAGCACTGTGGCCATTTTTGAGCTGCTGGAGAAGGCCTGGGCCACGCTGGACTGCACCCTGGTGGACATGAAGGTGAGCTGTGCAACACTGCCCTCTGCTGTTCACTTGTATAACAACACTTGGATGGTTTGTGGCATATCATTGACGGAACTGAAGTGTGGCTGGAAGATGAGTCTTTGTTGGTTTTCAGATCGAGTTTGGTGTAAATGTAAAAACCCAAGAGATCGTCTTGGCTGATGTGATTGACAATGATTCCTGGAGGTTGTGGCCGTCCGGAGACAGAAGCCAGCAAAAAGACAAGCAGGTAGATATCACGGGTCCTGTGTCTAATTTTTTTGTTTGTACTGCCTTCTCATAGTAAGACTTGATTTATTTGTAATTTCTTTTTGTAGGTATATCGCGATCTCAAGGAAGTCACGCCTGAAGCAATGCAGATTGTGAAGAGAAACTTTGAGTGGGTTGCAGAGAGAGTGCAGGTACAATTATAACAAATTTGACTTCAATGATTTTTCTGTTCACCTTCTTAGTGGTAGTCTCTCTCTCTCCCTTTTGCAATATTACGTACTTCTTTATTTGATTGCCGGTATCAAAGAGTTTCTTGTGCGCAGGTTTGGTACATTTACAGTTGGAGTGAAAAATACACTTTTATAAAGTGTGTACACTGTGTACATTGTGTGTACACTGTTGTATATGACACACAATCAAGCATATGTAAACTAAATGTGGCATACAATGACTGCTTAAGAATTTTGTTGAAGGCCCCAATGGAAGAGTGCCAGCCACTTGTTTGTTTCTGCTGGAATCCAGACCTTTCGAGTAGTTTTGAATGAATGAATTATAAAGAAAAAGGGGGGGGGGACGATACATAACAATACCAGGGTTTCCGCGGGGCATTAGAAGTGATTAAATGAATTGAAGAGCATTAAATAGAATTCAAACTGGCATTAAAGCAAAAGTTCTTGGAAAACATGTCATTGCTCAACTAATTTTACTCCTGACGTTTGTCAAAATTACAAAAATAGGATCTAGACTGCAGTTTTGGCAGAAATTATACACCATTTCTGGTTAAGAGTTGTCTGTAGTTTTAAATCTTCTATTAAAAATGGAAAGCGATATTAAATGCGCAACGATTTGTGGCCCTAAACATTTAGTACTTGGGCATTAAAAAGCATTTAAATTTGACTTGCTGCTACCTGTATCAACCCTGGATGCACAAAACCTACAGCATTTGTACTAATAAACAAAAATCCAGCTCGAAAAGGAGTGGGAAGAAGTAGTTTTGAGAAATTTACAAATTTGTCAGACTCAGTGGCACACGCACTGGTATAGTTGTCTGCTCTAACTTTTTTTGTGTAGTAGTATTTTTTTAATTTGGACCTCGTGTCAGTAATGAGGATTGACAATGATGGTGATTATGCCCTTTACTAGTATTTAGCTCATTAATAGTTCTGTTTTTTGTGCGTGTTCAGCTCCTGCACGAGTCTCAGACCAACGGCAGAGTGGTCGTCCTGATGGGGTCCACCTCAGACATGGCCCATTGCGAGAAAATCAAAAAAGCCTGCAGTTCTTATGGCATTCCCTGCATTTTAAGAGTTACTTCAGCGCACAAAGGCCCGGACGAGACTCTGCGCATCAAAACTGAATATGAAGGTGGGTTGAAGCCATTCTTGCCAATTGGATATGAAGTTTTTATTCCCTTTTGCCTCAGTTTATGTCAAAACAAAACTTGAAACCCCATCAGGACCAAATCGAGGCTGAAACTGGAGGTTTATTAGGAAAACTGTGTCAAGTCAGAACCTCTGATTATGCGATGTATTGTGGCTTCTTTGGATGGATAATACACAGTAAAAATGACAAATTCAGAATATTATAGATTTGAATTGACTAGTTCAGATTTAGTCACTCCATTTGACCTAGATTATTTCATATGCTATGGGGTGTTTCTAACTTGTTTCAATATATTGCATTTATTTTCAGATGAAAAATCTTGTCCTAGTAGGCAATTATACTTTTATTTCAAGCAAGATCACCTTAAAACCAGTCAGAAATGTCATGATGCAAGCGAAGGAAAAAGTGTACATTAGTGAAAACAAGATTATTATACTCTATAGTGTACTACCTAATTGTGATACATTAAATTTGAGCAGCCTCACTAATTAATATCTAATGGTACCTTACAAAAATCATTCATGGTTTTAAAAGACTATTTCAGAATATGAGTCTTGTTTTGATTATATTTACTACGGTCATGTAGAAGATTTGGCTACCTACTGGTTTTAAGGTAATCTTTGCTTAATATAAGAAAATAAAACCGCTAATGGGATGAGACTAATTTTCTTACGCCATTAGCAAATAAATTTACTTTAAATAAATGATGCATTGAAACAAGTGAAAACACCATAGTAATGTCCAAAGCATGACTAAATCTGAAAATCAAAAATTTGGATTAATATTCTGAATTAGAGTCAACCTAGATATTGTTTTGCAGTGTGCGTGTGTATATAGACTTTGCTACGATGTATTTTCCTGGTAGGTGACGGAGTGCCCACTGTCTTTGTGGCTGTTGCGGGGCGAAGTAATGGCCTTGGTCCGGTCATGTCTGGAAACACGGCGTACCCCGTCATCAACTGCCCCCCTCTCACTCCAGACTGGGGGGCCCAGGACGTGTGGTCGTCCCTTCGCATGCCAAGCGGTACTGAAGGAATTCATTTTAATCGAGTCTACTGTAAATATTTGGGGTTGTTGTGGAATGTAATAATTGGCAAATCACAAAGACTGCAGTTATTTAGTGCTTCTCAAATGGTGGACTTTTGGCACAGTCTTCAAGTAGGTATTCTTACTGGGATTCATTCTCTCAAAGTGTTAAAATATTTATTTTAATAGAAACAAGTTGCCAGTGGGATGGAAGTTATTTGCACTTCAATTAAGAAAAAGCACCTGCATTAGAAATGAGAATAAAATTCCATTGTCTCGACTTAAAGTGATTTTTCTCATTTTAAACATAAAGATACTGGCATTTAAAAAAAAAAAAAAGTTTTAACTTTGCAACTCTATTACATGACTTTACATAACCAGAGGTCTCAACCTATTTTGCCCCGTGAGCTACTTTTACGTAACAAAAATGGCAGCGAGCTACTTGTGTGTCAAAGAACTGTATAACTAGTCCTGCTGGACGACCAAGATGATAACTCAACACAGTAAAAGTAGGATTAGGTTTATTAAACCTTGACATAGCAGGAAAGAACTTGAAATGTGTCAATTACAAGAAAATAAACGGCAATAGAAAAAAATAAAAACTATTAGCGACAGTGAGGCCAATAAGTATTTGATCACCCTGTGATTTTGCAAGTTCTCCCACTTAGAAATCATGGAGGGGTCTAAAATGTCTATCGTTGGTGCAATTCCCCTGTGAGACAGAATCTAATCTACGGTTCCTGTAGTTCACTAGGTTTTCACACACTGCAGCAGGAATTTTGGCCCATTCCTCCATACAGGAGGTTTCGATGGTCAGGTTTTGGGGCAGTCGCTGAGCAACATGGAGTTTCAGCTCTCTCCAAAGATTTTCTTTTGGATTCAGGTCTGGAGGCTGACTAGGCCACTCCAGAACCTTGATATGCTTCTTATTTAGCCACTCCTTGGTTTTCCTGGCTGTGTGCTTCGGGTCATTGTCATGTTGGAAGACCCAGCCATGACTCATCTTCAATGCTCTGACTGAGGGAAGGAGGTTTTTGGCCAAAATCTCACAATACATGGCCCTGTTCATCCTGTCCTTTAATACAGTGCAGTCGTCCTGTCCCCTGTGCAGAAAAACACCCCCAGAGCATGATGCTTCCACCCCCATGCTTCACTGTAGGCATGGTATTATTGAATATAAAAAAGGTATTACCTTCCAAACACAGTGAATGGAGTTAAGACCGAAAAGTTCTATTTTGGTCTGATCTGACCACATGACTTTCTCCCATGACTCCTCTGGATCATCCAGATGGCCATTGACAAACTTCAGACGGGCCTGGACATGGGCTGACTTAAGCAGGGGAACCTCCCGTGCGATGCATGATTTTAAACCATGATGTCTTGGTGTATTACTGATAGT